>JAECUM010036643.1:0-17500 GCA_016617855.1 Megalonaias nervosa | reverse complement strand
GGAGACCCGACTGGTTTTGTCATGCAAATAATCCCAGAGTACAGACTTCCAACTGTTAGTTTGAGTGTGAATGTTTGAAGAATAACTCTTCAACCAAAGAAAAGAGATAAAATGAAAATTCAACCATCTTGTGCGAACTTACATTTGGGTGAAGTAAAAAAGAATGTAAACACATTTGGAAAGCAAAAGAATAACAGAATAATTCTTGTACATAGCATACATTTAGTCATACAAACGTGCGCCTATTGAAAAATAAAACGCTCGCGCGCACATATATACTGCACAAGGTGTAAACATTTTAAAACTACTCCGACGTTTTGGAACAACACTATCTGACGAAGTTCATGTTACATTGGAGACAAAAACCGTTTTAAGTTGTAAGCAAACATCGGAATTAACAAACTATATTTTGGAAATTTGTCAAAAATGAAAGGAAATATAGTTGATAACAAGTCATAGATACTAGATAATCCTGTGCAAAAGAAAATCATACTTAATAAAAAAAAGTGTTACAGTTCGAAGTATAACCGTTCAACCATTAACATTAAATATTTGTCTTCTAAAATTGTATTCATTGTCCCGAAGTGTCATAAAAATATTCCATTTAATCAGAACTTTATTTTTCGTTTAATTAACTTTACAATTTGTTTAATATAGTGTTATGAATAAGATATTTATATCTTCACGAGTGTAAAAGATTAAAAGTTGTGTAAATAAAAATGACAATCGGTCATTTTTATTGAATCAAACTAATACAATATGTACAGAATAAAATAGCTTATCATGATTTGATTTTGATGTATCTGCCATTTTGTTTCGACTTAGGTTTTAATAAACACAACATCCCATTAACAGCTGGCTCATCTGACGCAATTGATTAAAATTACTTCAGTCGAGATCACATTCGTATAAAATAAAAATATATTTTTTAGAATCAAACGACATATCGGCAATCAAATGAATATGTAGTAACCACACTTTATAGATAAGTGATTGTCATGTAGTGTGTGTAATTGGCTTTCGCTCAGCAAAGGACACGAAGAAATAACAGCGTAATTCTTTATGTAATCTAGATAATAAAAAAAAAAAAATGTACACATGCAAATAAATCAAGATAGGCCGATTTTCACAAGAGAAAGTTTGTGTGTGACACTTCCCTAGACGTATGTACATGTCTTTTAATCCCGTGGGAACCAACACTATGGCTTTCCCAGACCTAAGTGTCACTGGGGCGGATAATTTTCATGATTCCCTCTGATATCATCTCAAATTGAGTTTAATACATGCATAATATCTCTTACATACATCACGCCAGGGCTGTAATACGTAAAAGGCTGCACAAGTTATTTTGACGACGCAGTTAACCTTTACCTTAGTGCTCTCTCTCTCTCTCTCTCTCTCTCTCTCTCTCTCTCCGTGAATCAGACTGAAATATCCCCACAAAGTATCGATGAGGAATGAGGTCATTCTCTGACTCTTCTTCCTTAGTACAACTGAATCGAAAGAGATAGCTGCAGAAAAGGCGTTTCTCCTTAACGTGTGCTGATAAATAAATACCTTTAAACCTTGTAAGAAAGAACACCGTGTAACAAATCTTTTTTTTTTTTTTTTTTCCTGGGTAGTAAGTGTTATTTCCTAATTGCTTATGCCTCCAAAGTATAGAAAATGGCTATTATTCCCCACAAACGTTGCTTTTGTGACCAGGACAGTGATATTTTGAAATTTACCTATTTTCCAGAACATTCCAGATAGATTCAGTGCTGAGTTAACTTGGAGTAACTTCTAGAACTTTCTAGAACTTGCCAGTAATATAAATAGTAGTATAAATACAGGGGCCTTAAGCCCACCAGTTCAATTTAGTTCCAGTTGCCAAAGTGGATACATATCTGCATTTTTCTGAGATGGCATCAAGAGGCTGAAAGCATCCGGCAGACGTATTTTGCTATGTCTGCGGCCCATTTATCAAGACAAGAGCAAAAAAGTACTCCGTGGATGCATCTGCTAGGATGTGTGAGGCCTACAAGGCATATTTCGGCATGCCTGTCGGGGATCAAGACAAAGCCTGGGCACCTCATTTCACTTGCGAGCACTGCAAAAACCTCTGGAAGGTAAGATCGACAATTGTTGCTCGGAATTTTATGTTAAAATTGTAACAGTTTTTAATTTTAAAATGTTGTGCAATTTTCAGTGCTATTAAAATATACATATATGAAAAATGTTGCGAGAATCTCTTACACATTAGTCATGGGTGAAATAAATGTATTTTTGTAGGATGGTACAGAGGGGAAAAAAGAGCCATGAAGTTTGCCATCCCAAGAATTTGGCGGGAACCCACTGACCACTCAAGCAACTGCTACTTCTGCATGTTGGACTCTTCCAAGAATGCACCTGCTATCACGTATCCGGACCTTCTTTCATCCATCGCCCAGGTGCCACACTGCCCTGAGCTCCCCGTACCCACTCCTCCGGAGAGAGAGCAGCCGTCTTTAGAAGAGAGCAGCAAGTCAGAGAGCGAGGAAGACGTTGTAGATCAAGATGACAATTTCAGAGGCGGATCTGAGGAGAAAACCCTATGCTACCCCAACCAAAAAGACCTCAACGACTTGATCAGAGATCTTGGTCTCACCAAGTCCAGTGCCAAGCTTTTGACGTCTAGGCTCAAGCAGTGGAACTTGTTGGATGAAGGTGTGCAAGTCGCAGATCAGAGGAAGTGTCACCAAGCTTTTTCCAGCTTCTTCACCCGTCAAGATGGACTCTGCTTCTGCCACAATGTGACCAGTCTGTTCGAGGCAATCGGAATCGCCTGTAACCAGAATGAGTGGCGCCTCTTCATTGACCGCTCATCCAGGAGCCTCAAAGCCGTGCTGCTCCATAATGGGAACAAGTACCCGTCTCTTCTCCTGAAAGAGGATTACAACAGCATCAAGACCTTGCTGGAGACCCTGAAGTATGATGAGTACGGCTGGAAGGTCATCGGAGACTTCAGAATGGTGGCATTCCTGGTGGGTCTCCAAGGCGGTTTTACCAAGTTTCCCTGCTATCTTTGCCTTTGGGACAGCATGGACACCAAGGCACACTACCACAGGCGGGACTGGCCACAGCGGACCGAGTTCTCTGTGGGGAGGAACAACGTCAAGTGGGAGCCACTGGTGGACCCACGGAAGGTGCTGATGCCACCACTGCACATCAAATTGGGCCTTATGAAACAATTTGTCAGAGCTCTAGATAAGGAGTCGGCAGCCTTCAAGTACCTTCAAGACTTCTTCCCTAAGCTGTCTGAAGCAAATGTCAAAGCCGGTGTCTTCGTCGGACCACAGATAAAGAAGATCCTGGAGTGCAGTGAATTCCCCAAGAAGCTCACTAGTGAGGAGAAAGCGGCTTGGAACAGCTTTGTCGCAGTGGTTCGGGGCTTCCTGGGCAATCACAAGGCTGAAAACTATGTGAAGCTTGTTGAGACTCTGGTGAAGAACTACGGCACAATGGGCTGCAGGATGTCCCTCAAAGTCCATATCTTTGACGCTCATCTTGATAAATTCAAGGAAGCGTACTCGGAGAAGCAAGGCGAACGCTTCCACCAGGATATACTGGACTTTGAACGCCGCTATCAAGGACAGTATAACGAGAACATGATGGGAGACTACATTTGGGGGCCGATTCGTGAAAGTGATTTACAATATAATCGTAAATCTCAAAAAACTACTCACTTCTAAATCTTTTGTGGTCAATTTTGTATTACTTTAGTATAAATACATGTTAATTTTGAATCATACGTTGTTTTTCTGACTTTATGTGAACGAAAAGACACAAATTCGACAGTTTTCTCATTGGAAGTAGGTACATTTCAAAATATCACTGTCCTGGTCATAAAAGCAAAGTTTGTGGGGAATAATAGCCATTTTCCTTACGTTTTAGGCATAAGCAATTACGAAATAACACTTACTACCCAGGAATAAAAATTGTGTTACATAGTGGAATCAAACATAAAGTTGGCCAAGAGACCTGCCCACACCACTTGGCCTTCCATTTTTCTTGACCCCCATCCGAAGTCTACTTTGTATCATGCAAATTAACAAGATCCCATCGAGAAAGAGTCCCCAATAAACATATCATTTCCGACCTAACTCGAGTTATTACCAACTTAATGATATCAAATTTCTCACCTGATCATAGCCATAACAACTCCACAGACAGACAAATAGACATTTTTATTGACATCTAATCATCAATGTTAAAACGTATAACAGATAATCAACTTAAGACAATGACACTTGAACAGAATTGGCAGAAACTCAGTGACCAAAATCAACTAATACAGTAATGTATATTAGATTATATATTTCATATACAAATTAATCTTTCCAATATTATAAATTTTAAAACTATGTTGGCAGGCCATGGCTGTGAGTTTTATAATACCAGGATTAAACATATTTTGTCAGCAAAAGACAATAACTAAAACATTTTTTTATCTGTACGACTGCTTTTTTTTTACAATTTGTATTTTATTATATATAGGATTTAATCTTCATCTTCGATATCATTAGCAAGTTATTTTGTAATTCTTATGTTTTAATATATATCAGTTTCAAGACGAATAGATGCGACACAACAGGGAAATTTAAGAAGGACAATTCTGTATTGGAACGCAGTCACGTCTTCTTCATGAAATTGTTATGTAAACAACTTCACATCGTCACGAGCCAACGGCGACAATCCGCTACTCTCCTGTGCGGAGATTTTATTGTTCTTCACGAAAAAAAACCAAAAAAAAACTACTTAACCAATCAGTGCGAGCGTAAGTACAATTTTCTTGCCTTGTTACCCAACATGACCTTTCACGCTGTTTAAATTAAGTCAATCAAAGATTCTCTTTCAAAATGTCACATCTCGATCGATAAAACGGGCATTTAGCTGTTGTGTAGAACACTGCTACAATGTGTTGTTGATAACGTAATATGCTCACGCGCACTCATGAAAAATGAAAATCGCCAAGGGTGAAAAATGATCGTAGCGGATTCTCGCCCGTGGCTTGCGACGGTGACATAATGTATGATCTTATTTCTCCCACTTCTCCTTATGGTTGATTCCTTTGCTAATGATATTTTCAATTATTCAATTTCAATATTCACTAAGAATCTATATGTAACTTACATTATTGAATACACACATTGGATTCGATACCCATGGGCTCAAAACTGATGTCTTTAAACATCTTGATATCTTTAAACATCTTGATATAGAACAGCTACTGCTACTGGATAAAAACTTGTTAAAAAGCCGCGCTAGATAATGATTATTATTTATTGTTATTATTTATTATTAGTGTTAGTCATTTCAATGAAATCTAAATTAATTAAAAATAACACCAACATAAGTACAAGTATGTACAGTGTGTAGTATAATGGATCCAAATCTAATCAGGGGAATCAGTTAAAATCATGTTGGCTTTTTTTTTGGGGGGGGGGCGGGTTTTTTTTCTAAAATGGACACTATTTCTCACCAATCACTGTTACTTTATTTTATTACACCAGATAATCTGCACTTATTACAAATCCTCATCACTTTCTGCTATTAAAACTATGTGACCTCACCGAATCAAAATGAATGGAACCAATTATCATTATATATCACCATAGTTCAGAATGATTGGAACCAATGCTCGTTTTAGACCACCCATAATTCAATATGATTAAAACCAATGCTCGTTTTAGACAACCATAGTTCAAAATGATTGGAACCAATGCTCGTTTCAGACCACCCATAATTCAATATGATTGAAACCAATGCTCGTTTTAGACCACCCATAATTCAATATGATTGAAACCAATGCTCGTTTTAGGCCACCCATAATTCAAAATGATTTGAAGCAATGCTCGTTTTATACCACCATAGTTCAAAATGATTGGAACCAATGCTCGTTTTAGACCACCCATAATTCAACATGATTGAAATCAATGCTCGTTTTAGACCACCCATAATTCAATATGATTGAAACCAATGCTCGTTTTAGACCATCCATAATTCAATATGATTGAAACCAATGCTCGTTTTAGACCACCCATAATTCAAAATGATTTGAAGCAATGCTCGTTTTAGACCACCATAGTTCAAAATGATTGGAACCAATGCTCGTTTTAGACCACTCATATTTCAAAATGTTTGGAACCAATGCTCGTTTTAGACCACCCATAATTCAAAATGATTGGAAGCAATGCTCATTTTAGACCACCGATAATTCAACATGATTGGAACCAATGCTCATTTTAGACCACCCATAATTCAAAATGATTGGAACCAATAGACCATCCATAGTTCAAGAGAAGGAGTTAATAAAAATCTAGTGAATGCTGTTCATATGTAGTTTTTAATACGATCGAGAGTAAATTGTAATTTTGAGATAACACCGCCTTTATACTAAAAATGGTGTGCGTGTCACCAAAAAAAAAATTAATTTTTATAGTCTTTATAAAAAGCCACAAATTTATGAACGTAAAGAAATCCGGATGAGTCTTTGTTGAAAGTGTTCATGAAATATGGGCCATTTTTAGTTTTGGCCCATGTACTAGACGATTATTTTGCAACATGTACGCAAAGAAAAACGTTCGACTTCACTTGTAGTAGAAAATTCAGACTTTCACAAATATTTTTGAGCGAAATAGATTGTTCTGTTTACTGAGAAACACACACATGCATACTTTCGACTAATTTATAACAGAGTTTCTGTGTACAGGCGCTCTGACCGTGGACCATTATTATTCTTCAATAAGATATGTATCAAGTTTATATATCAAAGAAACTCAGAGGTCATGTCGGATATCAAGTGAATCATTATTATATCCCTAACATACTCAGATATCATGTCGAATCTTAAATGAATCCTGTTTGTATCCTAAACATATTCTAATATTATGTCGGATCTCAGTTGTATCGTATTTTCGTGTTTGTATCCCAAAGGTACTCGGAGATTATGTTATATATCAATTAAATCATGTAAATATCTCCAACATACTCAAAAATCATTCTAGATCTCAGCTGTCATGTTTATATTCCAACATATTGCTGGATCTCAACTGAATCGTTGACTATAAATAGATATATGTCTGGGTCTTTTTTGTTGCTTTTTTCTTTCTGAAAATGAACATTTATTGTTGTTGATACTTTTAAGGCTATTTATAAGCCAGTAAACAGAAACATCCACATGAAACATTATTTCTGTAAAAGAGTTTTCTACAACAAAAGGAAGTCAAACTTATTTATTTGTACGTGTGCCTAAGAATCACATATCACCTGGACAAAACAATGTGCAAAACTAAAACATTCATCTATAAAATTAATACGAAAACGTCTATGTATGGCCAAAAACACAGAAACATGCTCATATGTCTTAATTGGTAATATGTGTTTAGAACTTGATTATTTTCACCATTTGTTTTTAATTCTCGCAAAAGATTTTCATTCTGTATATCGGCATTGTTAAAAAAAAGGTCATTGTCAACTTATTATGACTACAGACTAGACTGAATGGCGACTGAACATGTTTGTACATTGATTCCACGACTACATGCTCTTAATTCAATACCTTTGTGATTGAAACATTTCCTTTATTCAACTCAACGTGAGTAAAGTTTCTTTCCTTAACCTTGGTATGTGGGCTATAGTCGAGTACAGCTAAATTACCAGGATGCCCAGTGAAATCCAACTGTTTGCGAGATATTGACGGGATATGACTGACAATAATCGGAGAAATAATTCTTTTATAAAGTTTTTTTTTTCAAGTACAGGCAATGAATGGCGACTTGCCAGCAACAAAGGAAGAATAACAACGACAATGAAAATGTTACCAACCACGAACTGAAAAGCTTACTCACGACAATGTTTTCATAGATGAGTTCCAATCAACGGCGACAAGACAAACGGGATGAAAAACGTTTTAAAGGCCAACGGGGTAGGCATATTTATTTGCCACTTTTCTTCTCACAAACCCCTGAAAATATTATTCTACTTCTGAACAAGAAGCTTCTATCTTGTTTAAAGCCTAACTACGGCATTCGGGACAAATAAAAAAAAAAAAAAGACAAATAAAAAGTTGCCATTTACGTACAAAGTTTTGCAAGCAATCTGAAAATTTACAAATTTTGTTCGCAGTGAAGAATGCAAAGTTATGACTAAATAATAGCAATGTTACCTATAATACATTTTATTGTCAATGGCATCTGTTGAAAGGTTTTGCTCAAAATTCTCAGAGCTACAAGTGTAGAGAGTAACGAGAAAGAGGAATAAAAATATTCCATAAAAAGAATGCCGTACTACTATAAATAAATGGATAGTTTAATTGAAGAAGTTAATAAGCAAATAAAAAAAAAATGTTACATAGAGAAAATGATTTAAAACAGGAGACAAAAGGATGATATAATTAAACTTTACCGAGGGCGAAAAAACAAAACAAAACAAATAAAACAAAACAAAGCAAACACCCCCATCCACCTCAATTTTTAAACTGTCTGTAGCCAGCTTAAATAATCTCTTGGTATGTTGCGAGGAGCTCCAAATCGCACACTTACCAATCTTCTGAGACGAGACACTCGCGTGAGCATGATGAAACATAGACGCCACTTTTCTAGTGTCGACGGTGGTGCCATCAATATTATAAGTTTGTGTTGAACTATTTGCAACAATAGGAACACTGCTCGGTCATTTCAATCAAATCGAGAAATAGCGGATGCAGTTGGAGGAATACAAATAAAATTGATGGGTCTGGTGAATCGCCTCCGGCGGAATGCACCACATCTATTACGATAGAAAAAGCCCACAATATCCTGATTGTAGCTTTGTTTCCTTTCGCAGCCATACTGCGCCGAGCGAACAAAAGTAGTACCAAATATAGTTCACAATGGCGACGAATTACAACCTAGTTCTTATTTTCTACTTGACAGAAAGGTCAAGAGTGTTCCGATTAGTGTTAGCATTTCAGATACCGGGTTGTAGGTAACACCATTATGCGGGGACGCAGGTGAGACACCGGGTTCGACAGAGTACTTTTGGAATATTTCGACAAGTTAGCGAGAATCTTTCATATACTAACGACCAGTCAGAGAAATCAAACCCCAAACATGTACTGTTACTGATTGAAATCATTAGTAAATATCAGCACAACTTTGCGGGCTGAGCAATCGGACTAAGAAACAATTTAAAATGCAATCTTTCGTTGAAACTGACTTGACTTTATGCACTTAATGAGTTCTAATATGTATCCGCCCCTCCCCCCCCCCACTTATTTATTCATTTATTACGTCTCTGCTACCCATGTACTTCGTATCAGTAACAGCCGTTATTTTTTTTCTGGACGAGAAAAGGCTGTGCTACTGAGTACAGAAATTAAACCTACGAATTCAAAATTTAAGACAATACTTATAGGTTTTGAAACCTGTAAAATTTCCAAAACATGTAAATAAAACAAGAAAGCTTTGAAAGAACATTTGACTAAGATTCAGCATTTTCTGATCAAGACGTTTCGCAGTTGTCTGACAATTTTGAAATGCCCAAAAAGACATACTCGCAGAAGAGCTTGGCAACAGATATTGACCAATATACATGCAAGATTATCATTATTTGGTTTTTTTTTATCATGATCATAACCAAAACTGCAAGACAACAAAAAAATAAACACAATGTATATATATATATATATATATATATATATATATATATATATATATATATATATAAAGTAGTTGTCCCTCTTCGTCAAGTTGACCAGATGCTGGAGCACTTGGTCATCTGAGGAAGTACAGCCACTCAAACGCATCGTAATAACCTAATGTATAGTATTTGAGTGGTTACACTTTATTACATGACCATGTGCTCCAATATCTGGTCAACTTGACATGGAGAGAGACAGAGAGAGAGAGAGAGAGAGAGAGAGAGAGAGAGAGAGATAACTACTTTTGACTTAAACAGCTGCTTTTAGGAAATGGTGCACTGAAGCTTTATTAAAGACTCTAATGTTCCAGGAAAAGAAGACAACAAATGCTTCTTGCAGTTGAAAGATAAAATCGAAGCTCTCCAAAATGCTTTGTGCCTAGCTGAAAAATACTTTAAGACATTAACAACAAGATACGAAGTAGGTCTGTAGTAGCATTTAACGGCACATCGGCACCTAAGCACAATAATGGCCCTATGCTGATAAATAAAAGCAAATTTAGAGAAATGCAAAAATGTAGAATTGCACGACAAAAGAAAATTAGGAAGCCAAACTCTTCCAAATAAATGTTAACATGAAATACTACAGGATACAGTATCAAACGTAAAGATCTTCAACTTGTATAAAAGGTATATAAAATAAAAAATAAAGTTAACACATTGAAATTTATTCGAAGCATTCAAATATAACGAGGCAAATCCACTATTAATTCATATTCCAGCGAAACTGTAGACACTATACACTAAATCGGACGACAGCGACCATCCAACTTTCATTCCAGAGAATTCTGTTGCGATTGCAAAATGGATTTTATTAAAGATGGCCAAAAAATAACCTCCTTGTACTGAGGCGTGGAGCAAATTATCTTGTTCAAAATATGATTATCGTGTAAAGTAGTAGTCTCGTTCAAGCAAACTGTCGTGTCGCTCTATTAGATCTCCACCATCCAAGTGTCCCTCGTTTGGTTTTGATCTCGTGGAACCACGTTGTAGGTCTAGTTGAACGAGACTAATAAAGCAGGGATCCATTACGTCACCTGAAAAGCTACAGTATAGGAACACTTATGTGAACCCTTAAGAAACTGACATATTGCAATACTACCTTTTGCTCATACATACGGAATGGTTCCTTAAAATACGTAACTGACGGCATCGCCAAGACAATATTGTCCTCAGTGCTAAAATAAGGTTGAAATTTTGACCAGGCTTACAAACTTTATTTTACTGCGTTATTATTCCTTGATAGTGTAAGCAGAGGTATCGGAACGATTGCTCTTGACTACCCTTCCATAATATGACCTATAATGATACTGTATTTGTGACACAATCTTTCTAAAACTTGTATATTTTATCTACATGATAGTTGGATCAAATTTGCATAGCGAGTATCTGTTGCTATTCTGTTATAAATATCCCCAACTAAACTCGTTTATTACTACCCTATTCATACTTAGTTTACTATCCTATTCATACTTAGTTTACTACCCTATTCATACTTAGATTACTACCCTATTCATACTTAGATTACTACCCTATTCATACTTAGATTACTACCCTATTCTTACTTAGATTACTTCCCTATTCTTACTTAGATTACTACCCTATTCTTACTTAGATTACTACCCTATTCTTACTTAGATTACTACCCTATTCATACTTAGTTTACTACGATATTCATACATTGTTTACTATCCTATTTATACCGAGATTACCACCCTATTCAGACTGAGATTACTACCCTATTCAGATTGAGATTACTACCCTATTCATATTTAGATTACTACCCTATTCATACTTAGAATGAATAGTCTCACAAGTAGCAGACTCCACAAAACATAGACGAATCAGCTGATTGCAACTAAGACAGTACCCTCCATCTTCAATGCAAAAGATGGTATATTGTCCCCTGAGTTGGCTCTCCACAAGGATTCAGTCGTCCTCTCAGTCGCGAGTCTAGCATGCTAACCATTAAGGTCACACGGTACTAATGGTATGGAAAAATGGGAACCAGCCTGGAAAGGGGTGAACATAAAATACAGTATATATGGGTTTGGGTGGCCAGGATTGGTTAATAATGTAAGTTATGTTTTAGGAAAAAGAATCTTTCGACAGCTTATCCTAGTTGTAAGTGAAAAACAATAGAGACATTGTTTTATTGATGGAATTTCAGTCCTTTAACAGTCTTGAGTTTGGAACACTCATTACTAAAATTAGCACCTGATTCTTTGGTGCGGAATTGAAAGCACATGTTTCAAACACATGCAGGTCTAGAAAATGCCAAGGCTCATATCCTTTCCTCTACACAGGAGCTGACTTCCAGGTGTCATCTATGCTGATAAATATAGGTTTGATCATGAGCACTCAGAAATTTTAAGTTACTGAATTTTTAATATCATGGTGTTTGCATAGGTTTACTATGGGAACTGAATTAGTACCGTGATTCCTTAAGCCTCCGAGGCTCTCGTATTGGTTAGACTTATTATTTTGAAAGTTTTTGACGTGTCCTGAGCAAAATTATTCACTACTCATCTAACAGCAGATAATACAAACTTATTAATATTAGGCCTTATTTTAATACGCAAATAGCATTGTTTTCTAATTTCAGGTATACATTAATTAAATGACGGTACACACTCCAAACCATCAGGCTTGAGAAAATGGCTTTACTAAAATATAAAAAATGTGTCTTTCTAGGCTTTATTAAATACCGTAGATTATATCCAATTTATTTTTTCAAGAGCTGCAGGTCGATTCTAAGAAATATACGTAGCCGTACAAAGCATACAAAATTGCCCTGTATTAGGAATGATATTTTTGCTGAATTCACTTAACTACACGCTATTCTCGATCTATTTTGATGCAAATTACAGTATTTTACATGTGTCGGGTTTTGGACAGGTGGGATTTTAGATCGGTGGTTGGACGGCTGGATGGATTGCACGTGCAGTTGTTTGGTGACTAGATGGTGACGTATCTAACTGTTAATAAAACGATTACAACTGTTACAAAATAACACGAAATTCTAACTGATCCATATTGAACTGTTTTTTGTACAGTATAAGAAATAAAACCAAGATTATTAATCACATAGATCAACCCTGACTCAGGGATAATTCACTCTACGATTGCGTGTGTGTGTGTGTGTGTGTGTGTGTGTGTGTGAGAGAGAGAGAGAGAGAGAGAGAGAGAGAGAGAGAGAGAGAGAGAATGGAGTACGTCGAATCGACGGGTATATCTTTGAAATATTTTGGTTATGTGGGTCAATACTTGAAAAAAATCTATGTATATAAGTTCATAATGTTCAAATTAAAATTCGTCAGTTAGCTGCTAAGTTACAAGATCAGGTTGCACATGAAGCAAATGTGCATGTATTTAAAAGCACGATAAAAATGATACCTACTTTTTTCTTATTCAAGTAAAAGTGTTTTTCTTCTGTCATGGAGTTGTCTGCAACTGACAAATATGTATTTGAGAGAGAGAGAGAGAGGCTTACTACTCCATAAATGGTAAACGATGGCCGTGGGTAACTAAATAAATAATCAGAAAATTAAATATAAGGACAAAATGGGACAAATCCCATGAACTCTTTATACTATCTTTTTGTGTCAAAAAGGTTGAAACCAAGTAGATGTACGCATTTATTTGCACCATGTAAGGAAATATATTGAAATGGCTTTGTCTTACAATGATATTTTTCTGTGTTTGAAGAAACACTAAAGCAACTGATTATCTTTAATAAATGATATTCTTTTATGACAATATGGCTTAGATATCGCGTATGCTTTGATTTTTTTGCGGCGTTTTAAACAAACAAATTCTCTCTCAAGTTTAAATGTATATATCTGTAAAAAAAATGGTTTGATTTCTTTTTAGTAAGCCGTTGAACAAGGTGGTTATTATCCTTGATTGGGAACAATTATACTGATAAAACAATTATCAATGATTCTAAAAAGAGAGGAATTTTCTTGCTTGATTAAAGATTACCTTGATAACTTCTTGTAACGATTTGCTGGGAAATAATTATGGAAAATGTTTAAATGAGCCTTAATACAACAGTTCTTACATGTTGTGTGAACTCGACCTGACTATTAGACGACTCAAGCAGAGCATCTCTTGTAGATTAATAAGAAATGCAGAATAATTTCTTTTCAGACACATTTAATTTGTGAGGTATCGCAATAAATTTCCATTTTCAGCTTTCTATATCTTCATACGCAACACCTGTATGCAGGGCATGTTGCATTTGTTTTAACCATATAAATTTTCCATAATTTTACCATCATTTTAACGTATAAATTCATGAACTGTGTGCAGTTCGATTCGTTGCCCTTCTTTCCATGCGGTGTTTTCTTAAAGAATATCGGTCTCTTTATATTTCCATATGTACTAAATTAAATAATCCGATATAAAAAAGACGGAAAGAAAGGAATTCAGAGAGATAAATAGACAAGTCTAAAGAAAAGGAATTAAATAGTTACAGGCTATGCATATTTGTTTGTGCGACTTAATTTGATAATTAAAAACCTTCTTACCTTTATCACCTGTGCGGTGTTATGTGGCCATAGTAAAACGTCCGTCAACGGCTATACGGCTATGCAATCTTCTATGACAGATAACCCTTGCTTATATTCTGCTACGTTTAAGTTCCAACCACCGTGTATACCGACTACTTCCACTGTTCGCTGCTGCGAGGCGTAATGCCTTCACGGAACTGTGACACGTGACCGGTCCGGGGCGCCGCGCGGTGACAGATATGAACCGTTGAAACTAGAAGCTTAATCGGAATGATTGATAGGTTAAGTGTACCCAACTTCGCCCATCTAAACCTCTTCTTCCTCAACAAGGATGTACTTAATCAGAATAAACAAGTGAATTAAGTGCCCATATTTCGTACACAACATGATCCATCCAATAAAATATAATGCAGTTCCACTTCAAATCTCGCCCTAACGTTTTATGTTGCTAGAATTTATCGGCGGGGTCATATAACAATAAGCTTTTGTCTTAAAACATTTCTTATCACTTTCTTGGCAGTATGTAAAAGCATTGACTTATAAGTCCTCTTTGTTTTCTAAATCCAATTAAATTTCACAGGACAACATCTCTTACTATTCGGAAAAAGTTAAGTAATAACATTTCTTAAACATTAACATTTATTAAAACTGTACCCGTTTTAGTTTTGCAAGGACTATGAGGGGTCCCTTTGTAGTATGTTATGTATGTTGTTTCATCACTGCCACTTACTATAACGTAGTATTTACGTAAATAGACCAGCCATTCCATCACACATGTTGCGAGGTTTTTGATGTTGAGGATTTCATATCATGCTCTCTAATAGTTACAATACAAGCTATATTTTCACACATATATAAATAAGAATATTAAGAATATAGCAGAACATAACCTTTATGAACTGAAAATCTTCTCAGGCCATACGCAGGTGACGTGTGGGAGAAACTAATGCGCAGGTGATATATGCGGAACATAACATGGATAATAGAAGACCTTCATTTTAATTCGGGGTGTGGGAGTGTGGTGGGAATATGGGATTTTCTTTTGAGCCGGGATATTTGATTTTCTTTCACCCTTAGATAATTTGTTATTTTCAACTAATATAATGGATATGATAGTATAATTTTTTAATTTTTTTTTTTTTTTAATCAGGGCAAGAATTTTTTCAAGCTTTTTGAGAGCCGGATTTTTTTCCAAGTTAACAGCAACGTTACTCCACCCGATACCTGGCCATAAAATTAAATGGTTGGCCCCATATACAAAAGATATAGGTGAGAAATATCGGGTAAACGTGATAGGATTGCAAACAAATAATTGGGGGAAGAGGGATGAATTTATATTCATTATTATTATTTTGTTGTTGCAAGCGCTAAGACTGAAAAAGACCAATTACAATTAAATCAGGATAATCGTATAGACAGCCAGGGGAATGTCAAGTTAAGAAGGAAGAAGGTTACTCACATAGATTAATCGATCGATATATGAGTAGTGGATATTCACTGATGTGTAAATTAAACTAGAATTAATTTGATACAACAGTACTTTAAGAAAAGAAGAAAACTCAAAACTCAGCTTGATATGCTTGAAATTATAAGTATAGAATATATTAAATGTTGACATTCATAAACAAAATAAAATTTAACTAATGCTTGATCACTATAACGTAGGTGACTTTTCCTAAATATGTCCCGTCTTCCACTTTCGGCGGGTAGTATGTGGTTGCTGCACCTAAATTGTAAAATTGACACCTATGGAGATTTTGACAATAGTTTAAGGTACATTTCTAAACTGATCTTGATGGGAGCCGTTTTGCGAGCAGCGCCGTTTCGAAAAGGCACCGGACCCTTTTGCAATCAGATGCTGCCCTTTTGTGACCTTGTCTGGTATTGCAATGGCCCATAGTTTTCCCCTTACTTTACTCGATCTTGCAAGAGCATAAGGCCGTATCGTAAATAATCAAATTATGCACTTGCTTTTACATGTTTCTGAGACTGCGACTGCATCGCTATTCGCGCTATTTTAACGTATTTTAAGTGTGTGTGTGCAAAATAGGAAAGAGACAGATAGACATAACAGGTGCCATTTCATAAGGACTTAAAAACCCACTAAAATTATTCACTGTTTTAATAAATTACAGTTCTGAAAATGTAAGTTCTTCGAAAACAAAGAAATCTAAATTTCTGAGAGGTGAATATATTGTTAGCAATCGACCATTCTATAAATAAAAAGATAAAGAATATAAAACAAACACACACCCCAATAAAAAATCAAAAACAAACAAAAAACCCAAAGAAAACAAAACGATCTCTACACATGGAGTAATTACGAGAAATTCCAATTCAGTTCTGTCCGTATACTCACTGTTCAAGTGCAACACCTATTATCTTGTTATTTGAAACCTCATTAGTCCAGTATATGTGGATGATAAAATTTTATATTTGTGGTGGTGAAAAGCAGCAGACGACACGGAGAAACGAAATAAAAGACAAGATATCAAGGCAATCGAGATTGCTCATTTATTGAAAGATCGAAAGCTAATTTACACGTGCTGGAGGAATTTGATGACACAAATAAGTCTTCGTATGGCAGACAAGAAAAGCTATATATTTTCATGAACATGTCAAAAGAAAAATACACATAAATACAAACAGCAAAATGAAGAAGGCATAAAAATAGGAAAGAAAGAATGACAGCAGATAATAAATAAATACTGTGCCAATGGTAAGCAACCAAAAGTAAACAAAGGGGCCAGATACAGGATGCGAGAATGTCATTGTCTGCGTTTTAATTGGTCACTAGTGAAATGGCGGAGGTGACGTAGCACTGAAGGTTTGATCCTTCTCGTGAAGCTAACATCAGATCGAACACAAAATAATACAACAATTGTGTACACATAATAAATAATTGCAAAAAAACTACATTGTAATGGATTCAATAATTTGCATAGAAATGAACATGAAAATAACAATGGCGTAATCTAGAGATAATAACCGTGTGCTTACTAGATTGGATAAAAGTGTGATCCAAGGTGAAGAGCAAGATTGAAGAGAATAAAAATGTTAATTTGTTGATTTAGAAAAATGCAGATTTACAGAAAACTTTCAAAGACGATAATATTGTGATAAATATTCAGCTTTGAAAGCAATACATTTAAAACAGTACAGATGGGGAAAGAATAAATTGCTTTTTTAATGTGGATAAATACTCAGATTTATATTCTATTATACTTACAATGCATCATAAAGATTTTGTAAATTTTACAAGGTCAATCTGTAACAATTGGGCAAAA
>JAECUM010036642.1:0-15019 GCA_016617855.1 Megalonaias nervosa | reverse complement strand
ATGATGTGGTCCTTGAGCTAAAGGTTTCAATGATGTGGTCCTTGAGCTAAAGGTTTCAATGATGTGGTCCTTGAGCTAAAGGTTTCAATGATGTGGTTCTTGAGTTAAAGGTTTCAATGATGTGGTCCTTGAGCTAAAGGTTTCAATGATGTGGTCCTTGAGCTAAAGGTTTCAATGATGTGGTCCTTGAGCTAAAGGTTTCAATGATGTGGTCCTTGAGCTAAAGGTTTCAATGATGTGGTTCTTGAGTTAAAGGTTTCAATGATGTGGTCCTTGAGCTAAAGGTTTCAATGATGTGGTCCTCGAGCTAAAGGTTTCAATGATGTGGTCCTTGAGCTAAAGGTTTCAATGTGGTCCTTGAGCTAAAGGTTTCAATGATGTGGTCCTTGAGCTAAAGGTTTCAATGATGTGGTTCTTGAGTTAAAGGTTTCAACGATGTGGTCCTAGAGCTAAAGGTTTCAATGATGTGGTCCTTGAGCTAAAGGTTTCAATGATATGGTCCTTGAGCTAGTGCGGGTCTTCATGTGGCCCTCGTGGTGATTTTACTTGGAGACTACTGCTTTAGATCATTGCCATTAAAAATTAACAAAATCATTGAAGTGTGCAATTTTAATTGTAAAGCTTAACATTTACAACTGAATAACATTTTGAGATTTTCCAAGATTAATTTGTTTTGAAAAATTCTATGATAAGAGAATTTGAATTTTAAGGCAAGATGAAGTGTTAAAGTAGTGTAAACGAAATGTTTTCACCAGCTGAAAACAGGAGTTGGCCCAATGTAGGCCAGATATAAAAAATTTGGAATTCCATAATTTGTTTCTAAAATTGGGGTTTGGGCTTATTACTGTATCAGTTCCTATACTACCATAGACAAATGAAGTACTCTTAGGAAGATCTCTGTCTGAAACATTTTAAAAAAAATTAATAAACATTTTATTTTGTCAAACTTGCATCAGTGCACAAAAATAATTGGGATAAGAAAGCTAAGGATGAAATGAATATTAATGGTTATTTAAGTCCTTTTTAAATAAAGACTTGTATTTTCAAAAACTAAAGATTTTAAGTGCATTCTGTGACTATAATGTCACATTGTCAAAGTGTTCCACAAAGTAAAGCATATGGAAATGCTTTGAATTTAATTATTCGTATTACATATTCAGGTCATTCTCATTTCTTATCCACAAATTGCAATATAAAATGGCAACAAAAGATGGATTCACACAACTGTAATGATCAAACCTACTTGAAATTTTTGGTCTGGTGTTGATGCCATGGTAAAACAAGTAGGTTATTTAGTGCCATGGAAAATGGATTAAAGTGCATTGCCATGTGGATTAAAGTGCATTGCCATGTGGATTAAAGTGCATTGCCAAGGTCATGTTAAAGTAGCCACAAAGCTAATCTGATGGTAGGGTTCAAACCCACATCCTTTCAGTCATGAGTCTGGCATGCTAACCACTTAGCCACCTTGGCTTCTGTCTCCATTATTCACCTCTCACAACATGCACTAGGGTGTTTTGGGCCTATTCTTGTTCTTCTCTGAGTTCGCAATGAACACTGAAGTTTTGAAACTCGCAGTGGGCTAAATGATTAGAAGCTCGCATTTGGCAAATTACTTTGAAGGTCACAGTTGGCAAAATAATTTGAACAATATAATTTTTATAGAGGAGATTACAAAGTAATAAAGAAATATTTATAAAGAAATGGTGAGATATCACATATAAATGTATATTTTATAAACATTACATGTTTTATTGACAAATTTTTAAAATAATAATTTAAATATTTTATGGAAAAGTAAGAGCTGTGCATGATTATTAAACAATAAATTTCAGAGACTTTTCACATACTGGCAGCATGCAAATCTGTTTTACAGGCAGAATTATATGAATTTGCATACAAAAATATATGATGTCCTAAATACATGCATGTCATGATAAATCAATGTATTTTCACTGCTGTATATCCTTCTTTTCTATTGAACAGAAATACAAAGATGTCTTTGTTAAGGAATGAAAGATTGGTTTGGTGTGGTTTTAAATATATTTTATTGCATATATTAGAAATGTGAATGGATTAGCCACATTTTCTTCCAATTTAGAACAGACTGTCCCTAATACAAAACACATAATATTTCATCCATCAAGTGAAACTTACAAAGAAAATTAAAATTATATTGGAATGAGTGTAAGAACTAAAACAATTTAAAGCAATAATTGTTTAAAGTGTGAGATTATAAAGTAATAAAGGAATGTGAGCAATGAATGAGACACACATACCAGTATATAAAAAATATCTTATTTTTTGTATCCTTTACTTAGTTCTTTTTTTTCTCGCCTTCTTCTCCCATTCTTTTCTTTATATATATATATATATATATATATATATATATATATATATATATATCTTACATTGTACAAAGATATTCACTCTTCCATAAGTCAATCTTGTAAGGTTACAACCTAAGGATGCATAACATTTCACACGAAATCTTGATTGGTCTTCAGTTTAAAACTGACAAAATTGATAGACACTGAATGGATTATGTCCCTTTAACCATACAGGGTATTATTTCTTCACACACACACACACACACACACATACACACACAATCCTGCTCTGTTTGAGACAAAATTTGATTAGTACTCAGGTAAACTCATAAAGAGCTTTGTGTTGACAGTGACATGTACAAAATGTAAAGAAGATGGTCACACTATTAATAGTATAAATATAAAAAGATGATGCAAAAATTAAAAAGAATGAAAGATAAAAAACGAGTGTTGCCATTAACCAGTTATGCCTCTAGTATTGTACAATCACATGTTCAGTTCTCGCTATCTCTCTCTGATAACATATTGGTATTTTTAATATTTGTCAAAGTTTTTCTTTTCAACAAAAACACAAATAAAAATGAACTATATGAGATTTGTAGATCTTCGAAAGTCTCTGAATCAGCCTGTACTGAATGTTCTATCCCTAATAAATGTGTATTGAATTTCCTAAATGTTCTATCCACATTGAATGTGTATTGAATATCGTAGATGTTCTATCCATAGTGAATGTGAATTGAATATCGTAAATGTTCTATCCACAGTGAATGTGTTTTGAATATCTAAATGTTCTATCTGCAGTGAAAGTGTATTGAATATTGTAAATGTTCTATCCATAGTGAATGTGTATTGAATATCGTAAATATTTTTTCTGATTTAACTTCCGGTCTTACCATTCTCTGTATAATTAAGAAATACATGGCCATATCATTTAATGTTGATTTTTATCTCCTTCTTTGGTTCAGCAAAGCCATGCTGATCGACACCCCTGTGTTATTGCCCAGATTGAATAAGGGCTGTTCCATCTAAACATATTTGGTACCCAGGGAAGGCAGCAAAGCCATGCTGATCGACCCCTGTGTTATTGCCCAGATTGAATAAGGGCTGTTCCATTTAAACATATTTGGTACCCAGGGAAGGCAGTTTTTAAAAAAATATATGCCAGCATGCTTTGATTTCACAGAGTTCATATTAAAATGATAAGAAATTTATAAATTGCATCTATGGGTGAGTACCCCACTTTAAAAGTGCCTTCACTGGGTCCCATGTATGTTTTAACGGAACAGCCCTAAGGTTTACTTTTTAAGCTTTTACATACAAATATGCTTCAATCCTTTTTAAGATTTGATGTCACAACACAGATGAAAGATGTTATAGACATCATGATAAAATCTGTATGTATCCAAATGGTTCACTGATGAATGAAGGCAATTAATGGCAACATCTTATATGGATATACAAATTGTGAAATGGGTTTTTTTTACATAATTTTAATAGCTTCCCACTTAAAGAAATAGACTTCTGTTTGTATGACATGTATATACCCCAATGCAGACCAAAAAATTCCAAATGTTAAAAATTCAGAAAAAATTGAGATTTAATCAGGTTATCTATGTATGCATACACACATGCATGGCAAATTTCATTTGTCTACTTAAAGTTGGTTTTGCTGTACCATGCTAAGCAGATTTGTATACAAAATGTTCAAGTCCACAATGTTATAAAAATTTGCAAAAAATGAAAAACTTCTATGGTGGCATGAAAAAGTGATCAATCATTTACCTATGAATACAAAAAAGCCTACCAAAATTTTAGTTTCAAGTAGTTATTGCATAGTCATGCTAGCTAGGTTATCTTTCACAAATTTTCAATTCTAAAAAGTTCACAATGTGTAAAAATGGCAAAATCGCTATGATAGCATGAAAATCCAATCAGATAATGTACATATGGATAAATAGCGGAGAAGTAGGTCATGTAATCTATTTAAAGCAGTTGTGAGATTTTCCTTGAGACTATACATACTACCATGAAGAACAGGACAAAGTGACCTACTTTTGTACATTTTCATGCCCAGGCTGGAGGGGTTAGTACAATGGCAAGTTACCTCCCTTTCATTTTGCTGAAAGTGTCTGAGGGTAGTCCCTGCATACATGTATAACCAATCAAAGTAAAACTTATATCTTTAATATCTTACAATTCAAGTTATTTCCAAAATATCCTATGAATTTAATTCCACTATGAATCATGTTACATCAGGCTTTTGAAATTTCTGAAAGAAAAACTAGATTAACAGCACATCGACTCATAAAATGTGGCACACCGATACATGGTCATGTTCTGTTGACCTTCTGTTTTACCCACTGAATTAGAGCTTTCACATTTATGAAGGTGAAAATTGTTATTTGGTACATAACATTTCTGATCATAACTTTCTGGAACAGGAAATGCAATGCTTTGTTGTATAGGTTACTAAAAATAAGTGGACTGGGAATTCCAATGATAATCAGAACAGTAACAGTTACCGATGCCTGTCAGATCTCATTTATAATCAGACAATCAGTTTTGTTTTAAATGGACTCCAGTGTATATTAATATTTACATTTTAAATCTAGAGTTTCTTTTGAAAAGAAAAAATATTGAACAAAGTTAATTAGTATCAGAAGAGGTGTCATCATCATCCGACTCATCGCTACTTTCATCAGAACTTTCTTTCTTCCGTCTGGAGCGCTGTGACAGGGAACCTTTTCCAGTATGTTTGTTCTCCCCACCTGCAGCAGAGGATGGTCTTGCACTTTGAGCACCAGTTTGATTTACTGCTGGCCCATGCTGGTTATGGTTCACAGGATGTTCTAGTTGTAGTTTTCCACCTTTCATTCTAATAATTGGGCTGGAAGAGTCAACATTTATATAAAACAGTGTTGAGACACAATACAACAAGAAATCAGATTTTTAATTAACTGTCATGTATGTTTTATCATTATGTTTCAACTGAACCAGTAAAATATTTTATAGTTAAAACCTGATGCAAGATCACTAATATAACTAGTAAAGGCAAGTTTATCATGTCAGAAAGACATATCTATGAAATGAATATACTTTGAAAAATATTCTTTTTCTATAATCTGATGCTTAGTCATCTAAAAAAAAAGATTAGGAAAAAATATGCACAAGTCCAATTTTCTATTATCACACTACAAATCAACGTAACATGGTACAGTCATAAAATGTCAACAATGAAATATACAAGTATTCTGTCAATCTTTTGATACCAATAGTTAAATTTTTTTTTTTTTTTTTTCAGAAATAGCTCTCTTAAGGAAATATTTACCAACAAATTTATCTGAATGGGATTGGATTACCATCAAGTATGGAAAATTTATGGAAGAATCACATTAATTTAAATTGAATAAGATCATGTGAAGCATTACAGTGAATAAAACATGCAATATTTCTTTGATTATTTGTGCCAGCGTATTGCTGCATAGACAGGTAACTGGAATGTGCCTGAAATGAAAATACAGTGTAGTGCTCAAACAAAATACAGTCGTAATTCTCACTTTAATACGCTGGTACTCATCATTTATCTTGATGAAGTTTGTATCCATACTTTTCATGTGTACATAGAAGAAATTAATCTGACAATAAAATTCAGTATAAATATCTCATTTATTGGTCATTTGACAATTAAACCTCTCATGAATTAGCTATGGATGAAACTATTTTAAGTAATTAACTAATGACGAACACCAATATGCTTCCAGTGTGATATCCTTCCAGAGAGATTCTTTAAGTGAGATGTCCTTCCAGTGAGATACTATAAGGGAGATGTCATATCAGTGAGATACTGGACATGGATATCCTTCCAGTGTGATTACTACCCATCAGATAACTGAGATAATAGAAGTGAAATATTCTTCCCCTGAGATGTCCATCCAGTCACGTCCCTTTTAACAAAATACATTCTGGTCATCTTAATTCTATACAAACTGTCCAATGAATAGATTTTACATGAAACAACTTCTATAAATTTGTTTCCCCTATTGCCATACTGTAACAATCAGGGCTGAGAAAATCACTTGTCTGGAAGAACAAGACAAGCTTAAAACTTTGCCATGAAGGTAAAACAAATGTTTGATATACACAGGTTTAGATCTAAAATATAAAGGGGGGTGGGGGAAGACAGAGTTCCTTGAATGGAATAGCACTTGACTGGCCCAAGAGATTTGTACAAACTGATGATAAGTATGTTTCTAATTTGCTTTTATAATTTTTAACTGCAGAGTACATAAGATGGTATACTTGAGAAACTTGGCAAAAAAAATTTCTTGTATCAAGTTAATATTTTCAAATAATAACTGCTGCATAAAACATTTTATCATCATCTTTGACCTTAAACCTAAATCATGGAGATCATTAAGCTCATTTCAGATACATTCTAAATATATCAAAATGCCAATATTTTTAACAGACAACAGATGAATGTCCACTGCATAAGGTCTTCTGGTCACTCATCAGCATAGGTAAAACTTAGGATTTGTTATTTTGAGAAAACCTCATTTCCTGCAGGTAATCAATTATGATTTTTTAACCTCTAATTCCTGCAGGTAATCAATTATGATTTTTTTACCTCTAATTCCTGCAGGTAATCAATTATGATTTTTTAACCTCTAATTCCTGCAGGTAATCAATTATGATTTTTTAACCTCCAATTCCAGTAAAAAGGAGGATATTCTTCAGAGACTAAACTGTATTCAGACAATAAGTAATAAAGAGTTGGAATTAATTACAAAATTTGTAATGGTTAGAAAATTATAGTTCAACTTAAGTTTGCTTCAAAATTGGCATGATGAAGTGGATCCTGATCCTCCAATTTTTCAGTACATCTGGTGTTTCCAACATGCTAATGAGTTTGAGAAACATATACACAAAATAAAATGATTACTTGAGGACAAACATTTTACAGAGAATTGGTAGAGGTGAATGCTGCAACAAATCCCAAATTCTTCAAATCTATGTGGGACCTTACTCCAGCATGACTTTGGCCATGATGCTATACACACCAAACTCTAATATGACCTTGACTTTGATACTGAATGTATGTCCTTGACACCAACCCTCTATGTATGGCCCCCATACATTTCAAGGATTAGTTTCCATGCTCTATTCCCTTAATATCATCAAGTTTTTGTCATAAGAAGAAACAGTTCAAGGGCAGATAGCAACTTCATAACCAATTCAGATGCCAGGTCCTGTCTACATGAATCAGATGTTTGGCTGATTAGTGTTTAATGGCTCATCTGCACATAAAAGACTAATACCAAGCTAATGGGAGAGTACCAGTAAAAAACCTTGTTCAAAGATGCATCATGGCAGCTGCTGGTACAGGTTTGGGCAGAATTCTCAACAATGACCCAGCATACTAACCACTGTACCATCATGGCTCCATGCTAGAAGTAACTTGTGTAGTAAAACCATTTTGTTCGTTATTTTAACGAAACAGTAAAAATGCAAAAGCTCAAATATATAAACTTTTATTGTACCACTTATGCAGAGTGCTTCAAATAGAAAACATATAATTAGTACTAATGTTAGAGTATCTACTTGACCTTGGTGACCCTGGAGATGTACTTGACCTTGGTGACCTTGAAGAAGAGCTAACTTAATTTACCTTCTTGATACATAGAATCACCAAATAAAGTCTCTGAACATGAAGAACCAAAAAGTTAAATATTACAAAAACTAAACATGAATTCAAAAATGAAACAATACAATTAATGAAAGGATATATGCATGCTAAAAGAAGAAAACTTTGGAAGTTCATTAATGCCAGACTGAGTCATTACAAAAATATATATTTGCAAATATCAGCAATACTTTTGCCAATATTGTCTATAATACTGCAAATACACATAATACCTTTCCAAATATTTGCAACACCAAAGTGAATATTAGCAGTACATCTGCAAATATAAGCAATGTTGCAAATATTCACGATATCCTTATACATATCTGTAATACATTTGTGGATATGCACAATACATTTGTGTACATGTGCAATAATGTTTTGAATATTCACCATGCATATGAGAAAATTCACAATATTATGGCAAATGAATATTCAGAATTTTGCTAGGTTGAGCTTTTGCCATGTTTGTAGGTAGGTTGGCAGGAATGTCTGTATATTAATTATCCTGACACCAGGCCGCCCTGTCCAAACACTAACCTCTTAATGCTGAGCACCCAGCGAGGCAGCTGCTATTACCATTTTTATAAGTCTTTGGAAATGACTTGGCTGGGGTTCAAAACAGCAACCTTCCACATCCAAGGCAGACGCTCTAAGCACTAGGCCACTGGTGCAGTCATGTACAATTGTATGTATGTCTCTGGTCATATTTATGTATGTACATATAGTCTTTTTATGATTAGTGGAGGTGTCTGTGAACAAGCTACTTCACATAATCATTAAAATTACCACATAATACATCCACATGCGTACAATCACATACATGCATACATGCATACATATGTACATATGTACATATATACATACATACATACATACATACATACATACATACAGTTACTAAAGATGCATAGGGATATATACACATAATACATTAGTAATGTAAATGACAATAGCCTATCAAAAACATGTGAATATTTGCATAAATATTGCAAAGATATGGCAAAAATATTCCTGAAATTATTGTGAATTTTTGCATTACTTTAGGTGCCTTTGCAAAGGTACTGTGTACATCCCCAAATATTGCTCACATTTGTAATATTACTGCATACTGTCACAAAAGTACTACCAAAATTTGCAAAAGTATTGTGAATATTTACACATATCTGTAATATTCTTACAAATATTTCCAAAACTATTATGAATATTTGCCAAAGATTTATTGTGAAGTTTTGCAAAATTTGTTTTTTTAATCACTCAACTTGGCACTAATGGGCTCCTATAGAAAACTATTTTGATCAGCCGAACTCACACACAGGCTTTCTCATTACACATTACTAGTATAATTCCAGATGTGGACCACATGTGTATAACACATAGGTTGGCTTCCTGTCCAAATTCAAAAGAATAGAATAATAAGTAGTGACTTAAACAATGATGAACTGTTTTTACAATATGTCAATTGTCCTGTTCTGTCAACTTGTCAATATTTACAACTACGGGCACCTTAATCGAAAATAACATTGCTATGCAGCAATTAATCACATTTTAATTGGCTGATTATGATCTTCAAAATCATTTAATGAGTTCTGTCAGCAAATATAATTTATTTTAGGATAATTAAAAACTGAAGTCTGCAAAATCCATAATTAAAAACTTGAGTCCGCTAAGTCCATAATTATAAACTGAAGTCTGCACAGTCCATAGTTAAAAAACTGGATTCTGTACAGTCCATAGTTAAAACTGGAGTCTGTACAGTCCATTATTAGGTGGCATTTCAGTTTCTATCTTTCAGGCAAATAAAGTTGAACATTTCTTGCAATTAAATATTTCTTAAGTTCATGTTTTTGTAATGAAACATTTTCCAATAAACATTTTCGGAATGAACATAATACGATATTAACAGTAATTATTTTGAATATAACTTTAGCTTCATACAATAATTCAGATCTAATTTGTTCCCAGTTGCCATATTTTTTGGTTAAACTGCAGAACAAATTTTCTTAACATCTGGCCAATTCTAAGAATTCCTTAAATTGACAGAAAGTTTCCCTTTGTGAACATATACAACTCCATGATGAATAAAAAATAAACTTTTCTGACATTTGTCTTCAAACAACTGTAGGAAGTCTAGTCTTGGGCAACATTGTTGACATGCTTCAAGACTTGTGTTCTCCTGTACCAACATATTCTTTAGAAAGAATAATACCAAACTATAAACAACAAAACAATATTTTATTTACAATTCACACAAAAATGTATAAGAATAGACAAACATGTAGGTATTGAATTTACACAAATACAAATTTAGGATTTCATACTAGACTTAATATAAAATCATCCAGGTGGTAACAGAGACAAGAGGATTGTCTCCTGCAGGGAAAGGTGTAAGGCTGCTCCATAACACCTACTCTGGACAAGTGGGCGAACTTGTATGTCCATTTTATATCTATGCCACCATGATTCTGATTGACTGCATGCAAATATGTTTTAATTTTCAACATCGTAATCTTTACACATGACATACACTGAGCTTTAATAAATATGGAACATTGAAGTAAAGGACAACAAAATAGCATCAGTGGTCAACTTTAAATTTGGTTTCAGGGGATATAAATTTAAAAACTGTTTCTATACAAAATGAAATAATAAAAAATAATATTTCTCAAAAATTTAGACAGCAATCACTTTTTAAATAAAAAAGTTATTCCTCTTTTTATAAGAACACCTAAGAGGGATTAAATCTTACTGGAATAAAATTTATATGGAATCCCTAATGGCAAAAAAGACTAGTAGTCTCATTTCATCTGTGACAATGAGATATGGACAGTCACTGTCTTGTACAGACTAAAGTCTTTGTGCTGCAGTATTTATTTAACCAAAAATGTATGCCCTTATAAAAACCTACTCCAAATGTTATCACCCCAAAATGATGACTTTGTGGAATTTGATCAACTAAATTTGGAATGCAGAATTGTTACTGAAAATTAATAATAATTTCCTTAATCCGGAATGGTTCTTATCTTCACAAAATATTATTAAGTCACACAACTCTGCTGGCAATAGTCTATGGAAAAAATGAACTAAACACAAAACATAAGCAAAATTACTGGTGGAAGGTGCATGAAATATAGATCATCGTGACCCAATTTTGTCTGACTCCTCCAGAAATCACGAAGCATATGTAATTATCACATTGCATAATTTTGCTGGCATTTGTGTCTACTGACCCAAACACAAGCATTAACCAATGTGTTGACCCCAGACAGACAGATGGACAAACATGATAAATGTATATGCCTGGTTTGCTTTACAATCCAATCATTATATTTCTGTAACAGTGACCTGTGAAGAAAATATTCCTTGTAAGACATATTAGAGCAAATTATGCAATGAAGAAACACTGTCTCACTAACTGCAAACAGCCATGATGCTGATCTAAACTAGATTTAAGTTTTTTTTATGTTTTTATGAAGTGGCATCCTTAATTGTTACTGGATTTACATGGTTTCCCTTGTGAAAGAAAGAAGCAGGCATTAAATCATGTGGCATGCTTGCTATAATCAGAAACATCACTTCTGTTCACTCTTGTGATGAAGATTTCATATTATGGTGCATAAGGTTCAAACTGTATTTCAATCCATCATGAATTTAAAATTTCTTGAAATAAAATAAAGTTTAATAAAGTTTAATTTCCTCTGATACTCTTTATGAATATTGTTTTAAATGTAAATTCAGAAGTCAAACAATATATTTCAATGCAATTATATAATTTCACTGACTGTAATGGCCCTGAAAATGTCTTGACAGAAAATATTACATGCACTTAAAATATTGAAATTCAAAAATGTTCTTTTGTTCCACACTTTATTTTTCTGTAGACAACACATAATTAAATAATTATAAGTTATATCATAGATAATCATAAAGATTTTTGTAATAAGATATTTGTAAACATTAGCAAATAAAAAATGTGTAATACTGATAAAATATAAAGCTTTGGCAACATGTGAAAAATTATAAACTGTCATAGTAACTTACATCAATAGTAAGTTTATGTCATGAAGTAAAATCTTATTGTCAGATACTACTAATATGGTGAAAAAATACATCTATGCTGCAATATAAAATTACCATACAGCATGACCTCACTGTAAGGTCCTTTATTATAACCAGGTTCCTATTACACTGTATAATGAGAATATGATAATGGATCCCATTTCATTGTCAGTGAAATGACATGTATAATGTACTTCATTATAAAAGAGTGCTGAATGTATCATGTACTTCATTATAAGGCAGTCTCACTATAAAGTGGTATACTCCATGGCTGCCATGGAGAGTGTTATAATGTATCATGTACTTCATTATAAGGGAATCTCACAATAAGGTGGTATACCCCATGACTGCCACAGACAGTGTTATGTATAATGTACTTCATTATATGGGAATCTCACAATAAGGTGGTATACCCCACGGCTGCCACAGACAGTGTTATGTATAATGTACTTCATTATAAGGCAGTCTCACTATAAGGCAGTATACTCTAGGGCTCCAACACAGTGTTATAATGAGGGAGTAATGCATCAGATATTTCATTATAAGGTGGTTTCACTATATGGCAGTATACTCTAGGGCTCCAATGGTCAATGTTATAATGAGGGAGTACTGTCTCATGTACTTCATTATAAGGCAGTCTCACTATAAGGCAGTATACTCCATGATTCTCATGGACAGTGTTATAATGAGGGAGTACTGTCTCATGTACTTCATTATAAGGCAGTCTCACTATAAGGCAGTATACTCCATGATTCTTATGGACAGTGTTATAATGAGGGAGTACTGTCTCATGCACTTCATTATAAGGCAGTCTCACTATAAGGCAGTATATTCCATGATTCTCATGGACAGTGTTATAATGAGGAAGTACTGTAATTAGATCAAGTAATATCCTGTATGTCAACATAAAGATGACTGGACTACAGTTGTTTCTTATATCATTTTCTATACAACTGCTAAGCCATAAACCAGACGGTAACAAAACCCTGAAATAAGATCTTTGTTCTGAACAACTATGCCATTTTTGTTATTTAAATTGAAAATAATTATCTTTATAATCATAATAAAAAGATCGGTTTTCATTTTCCATAATATAAGACGATAAAAAAGAGTGCAAAGAGCACTGCATGTAGAAACTATATCATTATTTGAATCCCTCAAAATTCTACACAGCAATAAATGCAGCATTAATAGTATTTAAAAAAAACCATTCCTAATGTCTAGGCAGTGCTGGATGATTTATGGTATAAAATGTGAACTTCTATCTTCTACTCAAAGCACTCTGAATTTAAATTGATGAATAAATGAGAGTTTTTAACACATGGAAATGCAGTGTGCTTTTTGACTGGTGAACTTCAAAATCTGCAGCAATAAAATCCACTATACATCATAGAACACGTAGATACCATAAAAACATTGTGACCCTCTCCATACTGTAGCACTGAAAAGAATTAAATTTTCTGCAAGTTTACATTTAAGTGTGTCAAAATGGTTATAACAAGCTTGCATTTGATGACATGAGATGTTGACAATTTTTTTACTTTTACAGATGTCCAGTTTTTCAAGTAAAAACTCAATCTTCCACCCAAAAACCAGCATTAATGGATTCAAATCATCACATGCAAGACTGCTGTCCCCTACACTGACATGCCCATCAAGAAGAATTAACCAAAGTATCCCAAAGGTAACAAATCCCTATCAAATCTATCAAAGATTCAAATAATCACAAACCAAGAGGAAAAATCATATTTATGTTCATATTCATATTCAAGTACCAAAAGAATGAGATTATATATGTATGACCAAAGACAACAAAATATCTAAAACACTATAACAAGAGTCCCTTGTGAAGGAACTGGTGCTCTACTGGGCGATTCATATTCATATTCCATCACCAATGGACTGAGATATATATGACCAAAGACAACAAAATATCTAAAACACTGGAAAAAAGAGTCCTTGTAAAGGGCTGGTGCTCTACTGGGCCATTCATATTCCATCCCCAACAGAATCAGACATAGATGACCCAGAGCAAGAGAACATCTAAAACACTGTACTTCAAGAGTCCCTTGAAGGGACTGTTGCTCTTGTGTGCAATTCATATTCCATCACCAACAGAATCAGATATGTATGACCCAAAACAACAGAATATCTAAATCTGTGTACAAAATAACAAAGTGCTTAAAGAATGCCTTCAACATTCCGATGCCCAGTGATTCCAACAGTACCATATATTGAAAATTTATAGTCCATAACCAGAACACAATGGAGACTTAAAAAGAGCAAAAAGTGCTTGTGTTCTTACTTACTCAAAATATATCTGCAGCAATTAAATATCATCACTGAAAAATATGCACTAAGAATGAATGTATCACTTCAACTTCATGTTGCACTTAACTATCCTTGCTAGAAAACAAATGCAAGAATGAGTTCAACACTTTATCAGAAAAGTGTCTGATGAAAATCAATAATCTGAATAAAAGCATGCAATAATTTTTATGAAGATTTTTTTTGTCAAAATTGTTTTTCAGCAATCTATATTCTGTAATTACAATTCCCAATATGAATGGAATCAGTGCCTTCATTATGCTCATCGCAGCTTTTTAAGCTGAATATGAGGCACTTGAGCCATCCTGATCAGTAAACAAATTGCCAGCAACAGCTATAGTATTTCTTCCATGATAAGTCCAGAATGCCAGCTTAATATTTTTTTTCAAAACAGAGGTATAAGTATCAAAATGTTTTGCAAAATAGAGGTGGAATTTATGCTCAAACATGGGGTTATCATCTGAAAAAACATAAGCATTTTCTTTGATTACCATAACATTTAAGAATTTCTGCATACTATCAAGCTAGTGATTGGTTATAAATTTTTCTATAGTACTGAGTTAGGAAATTATTATAAATTTAAAAAAGTTAAGAGTTTCATGTTAATATTCCATCTCTC
>JAECUM010036641.1:0-19256 GCA_016617855.1 Megalonaias nervosa | reverse complement strand
GTATAGTTATATATATATATATATATATATATATATATATATATATATATATATATATATATATATATATATATATACAATATGAACAGCAGATATATTAAAATTATCTTGCGTAATATACATGCAAACACTGGTGTAATAATAGTATAGTGATGTTAATAATGTAATTATCCAATGATCAAATCATGCCCTACTTTAACAAAGTTTCAGTAAAAACTTTGTATGAGCAAGTCATGATCGATGATAAGGCTCATCCAGGTACAGTAATGAGATAATAGCTTTTACCTATCATTGTGTGACTAATCGTATTGTTTAGGATGGGCAAAATGGGTTTAAGAAATAGTTTCATGACTTTCACTCACAAACCATTTTTTTTAACAAAATTCAACTTAAGCAAATAATACAATATGTTTTGTTTGCAGGCTACAACCCTACTAAAGTTCATAGACGAATTGCTTCTAAACCAAATTAATACCAACCTAATCGACTTAGTGCTATTTCCGTAGGTAAATAAGACAAAAAGCAAGCAATTATATTTAATATTTTTCATACACCTACAAAGAATGCAACACATTTTGTGGAAGCACTTTGTTGATGCATGTTGTTAGCTACATGCTGAAGAAAATTGCACATTATTTAATTGTATTTTAAGACAGTTCTTGGTATAATTCGTTTTCACCACAGTCCTAGCCATTTCAATCATTTTGTGGTTAGCTTCCCATTACCTATAACAGCATCATACTGCATTGGCGGTTGGAGGGGAGAGAGAGATATAGCTCACTGTATATCTTGGCAGGTATATTTATATATATATATATATCGAATAAAGTACTTGGACACCTAAGATTACCTTCTCACGTTTTATAAAATATTTTAAATCTGCTTTTGTTTAATATTTCTTCATATACTTCAAGCTACATATACACATGATGGCAGCAGTTGAAGGAATCACCCACCATGAAGCTGAAGTTCTCATACAAGACAGTTGTCAGCAGAAAATTTGTTCTTATTAAGTGTATTTCTTGGGTTTTTTCCCCATGTTTATAAAGCTGTAAATAATAACACAAGAGAAAATTCTTAAAATGATAACTTAGATTTGTTTCATTAGTACCACATATTATATGACAATGCTATAGTAACTCGTTCACAGACTCCATTAAGACAGATGTGGAGTTTTAGTTGTTGATACCTGTACTGCCAGATTTGTGATTGGAGGTAACTATTGCCAATTTCCATACTTTTGCGGAAGCACTGCGTTGGATACGCCTAGATTACATGTGTAAGCATTGCTGTTAGATACTATATCTGGTGCAACCTTCAGGAGACATATTCCAATAATATATAGGTCTGCTAATTTCCTTGCTGCAATAATTTGCAAATTTTTTAAAATTTTCTCGGTATTGCAGCGATAAAATAATTATATGAAGTTCAAGTTTTAAAAAGAAATTTCTTAGTTCATTGCGAGTAGTTTACAATGGGTTTTTTTCCCAGTAATTCAGCTTTTACATTCATATTTGAAAGTCTGTCTTTTACCAACTGGTATTTGTTGAACTAGTCATCTTCTCTTTGAGACTTTTGTTTGTTGGACCATGAATATGTATTTTACCCCTTTTATCTGCTTACGTTTGTTTTATTGTTTGTTAAGGTTTAACGTCCTTTTTTCAGTACATGGTGTGCTATACATGATGCCCAATACAACTGTTGAACAAAGAGCCCGAGAAAAACATGGCAAGAAATGTAGACCCACGGGAAGCTACTGCCAAGCTTTCTCGGACAGATTATTAGCCAAGCCACATTGGCAATTATGGAAACATTTGAGTGAAACTTTCGATAATATTCAGCCATACCTAAAAATCACATCGGATGCTTTTCACTGGTAGGCATTGAATTCAAAGATAGCCTTGACGTTAACGTGTGCAGATTTAACTCGACCTTGTCCTATATTATGTCCTAAAAATGGGACACAAGAATGGCAAAACTCACTTTCACATAAAGTAACCATCAGATTGGAATCACGGATCTGATCAAAGAATTTCTGTATGGCTTCCAAGTGATCTTTCTAAGTGTCCTCGTAGACGATGGCATCATTACAACTATGTAGACCAGATGTTAACATGTTCACTAGATCTTGAAAGGTTCTTGGAGAATTTTTCTTTCCTAAGCACATTACTTTATTCGGATAAAGTCCATCTGTAGCTGCAATTGCAGAAATTTCTACTGCACTTTCCATGAGTGGAAATCGTCAGAATTCTTTGAAAGGTTAAATTTGGTGTCATTTACATTTACAATATTTTAATTGGAATAATATTGACTTGACATTGGAAATGAATCCATTTTGGTGACAGTATTAACGTTTCCATGGTCAGTACACAATCAGAATGTGTCAAAGATAGCCTTGACCGTAACTTCTAAAGGTTTAACTTGACCTTATTGCAGCATATGTCCTAAATATTTGACTCAAGCACGGAAAAAGTCACTTTTACATAAATTAACCATCAGATTTGAATTGCAGAGTTGAATGAAGAATTTCTGAATGGTTTCCATGTGATCTTTCCAGGCGTGTGTTAGATGATGACGTCATCAATCTGTGCATCACAATTATTTAGACCAGATGATAAAATGTTCATAAGTTATTTGGTTATTGCTGGAGAATTGTTAATTCCAATGGGCATCACTTGATACCGATAAAGCCTTCGGGAATTGTAATTGCTGAAATTCCTTTTGCTATTTCCATGAGTGGAATTTGCCAAAATTCTTTTTAAAAGGTCAAAGATGGTCACGTGTTTCACATTTCCCATTCTGTAGTTGTAATTATCTTTTCATGGCATTGAGAACAAATTTAGTGTCACTGTTGATTTCTTTTTAGTCGTTACACATGCATTATCTATCATTTGATTTATGCACAATAATACATGGTAAACTCCAGTTGTTCAATAAAGTCATTCTCCTGTAAATATTAAATTTCCTTTTTCAGATATTTCTGCTCGAAAGGATCCAAAATCAACGTCATGGTAGATTTTATTTCTTCATGTTAGAACCTCAAAAACAAGTGTTCATATCCATATAATAGCTGTTTGTAGTTTACTCCTTTCCTGTTGTTGTAGACGTTACAACGTCTTGTTGACATTGCTTAATATATCCGAATTCTGAAGTTTGGTTAGCCAGAGTTATTAGAGTCAGATTGCATTCCAATGTTTACGTCCTCACTGTGTGGGAGAGGTAGAAATAAAATGCAGTGTAAGCAGCATTCTCCAAAGTTTCCACCTTTGTTTATCAAGATAGGTTTAGACATCACCATGGATGCACCTCATGAACCATTAATTAATATAAGCTGTGTGAGGCTATCATAATCTTTATCAACCTTTCATCCGAGTACCACCTATAAAATATTTATTTTATCTGCATTGAAAATTTCACATGGATTTGTCCAGTTTCTTTTCTACATTTCCTAAAGTTTTTTCGATAGACCTTAAGTGCAAACTAATAATCCCTCATAATACATTCCTTAATCACATCATAATCAGCACTTTCTTGTACCAACAGTGAAATGTAAACCTGCAAAAGCTTTGCCAATAAGTACACTTTGTAGTAGTTAAGTGCACTGCTCTCTTTGCCATTTTAAGCTTTCAGCAATATTACCTTTTGTATACCTCAGAGTGACTTTCAGTGATCTGACCATGCTGGGTGGAGTGGTTTACACATTGATTAAGTAGTTTGCACATTGGTTAATTTATTCAATCAGATATAGAAAGCTTGTACAATTTACTACTTATGGAATGATTATGGTCAAAAGTGTAATATTTTCTAATTGTGTTTTGAAACATGATGCTTCAAACATGATCACTTTGGGCTCTGCACCGTGTTTAATGGTCATGACCCCTCGTGATTTTGTGTCCCACCACTTACATTCAGTGAATGTTTTGGAACTTCATATTTTGTGTTTACATTGGCTTATGTCTATGATGCTTTAGTTTTTAAATTCTGTGTGCACGAAGAATTTGAAGAAATTTCTGTCATTTAAGTCTCTTTGCAGCAATACAAACACATATAGATGATCACATTGACCTTTCACTTATTTGTTGCACAATATGACACGGTTGATAATATATTCAAATCTTACATTGAATAGAAAAATGGAGATAGCAATTTATTTTGATTAGTAAACTATAACAAGTTATGAAATGTACAGGGTTCTTATCATCATCGTAAGTTTAAAGGGAAACGTCATCAGCAATATTAGAACGTAACAATGTTTTCACTTTTTAGCCATGATCGCTGTAGTTGATAACATAGCTCATTCTAGAAATAGTTTATTATAAAATAGAGTATATGTCGGCGTGGCTGCCCAGGAATGAATGATAATGATAAAAATAGACATTGTTTTTATTGATGGAATTTCAGTTCTGTAACAAATTCAGTTTAAAAACACTCATTACTGAAATTAGCATCCGAATCTTTGGTGCGCAGTTGAAAGCGTTTGTTCAGACACACGTAGATCTAGAAAGTACAGCAGCTCATATGGTTTTGTCCGTCCAGTAGGTGTCATTAAGGAAGCATACATGCTGATAAGCATAGGTTTGATCAGGAGGACTCAACAATTTAAAGTTATTAAATTTTGTAGTATCATGATGTTTGCTATGGTTTACAACGCGAACGGAATTAGGACAGCGAGTCCTTAAGGTCATCGTGCGAATGATAGAATCTTTACACACGTTGGGTTTCAACTTGGAATAACGGAGCTATTCGGAATCCCAAGTAGTTTTGGTCTTTCTAAATACATTGTGTGACGTTGATGGTGAAAATAAAGGTTTATTCGCCAGATTAGATTCATGCAATGGTTGTCAGAGAGTTATGGATGTTACTCTACTGTCTTTCGAATGAATATTTGTAGCTTTTTCAGTCTTGCACTCCTTGTGTTAATTTATAGTACCGATGTTTGGCTCCAACTTGGAATAACGCAACAATTCGGAATCCCGAGTTGTTGCACTCTTTCTCGAGAAATTGCGTGACCGTGAGAAAAGAAAAAAATAGACCGAGCGGCTGGCTTAGCATCAGTTTCATTAGAGTGTTAATACTAGAGGATGTTGATAGGATTATTTCTGATTATTTTTGCAAGGAAAAGTACGTGAATAATAAGACGATAATAAATCATTGACAAGGGCGTTTGTTAATCATGTATTTAATCTGCTGGATGGGAGACTTCTAGATGTGGTAGGTTTCTGCAACAATTCGCAGGCAAAGATAGCGAAATTAAATGATAAATTTAGTAGTTCTCATCTCACTTTAATCACAGTTTCAGGTGACATTTAAGATAGGTTGTGACATTAACTCTTGAACAATATCATCAAAGAACATCGCCTATAAATTGTATTAATGACTATTGTTATGCATGTTTCATTTAATTGTTTGTCTGTTAGTTTTAAAATTTTTATTTCATTACATGTTATTGTAAAGCAACGTTGTTTGCTGGGCTTGACCTTGTCCAAAAACTGAATTCATTTCTGCTTCACCTAATTGTATTTTTTTTTTATTATTATTTATTTCATTTATGTAAACAACTAATAATAGCTTCATTACTTTCCACGTGTATGGGCTTATTAACAGTATTATTATTCAGAAAAACAAAGAAGGAGTAGATATGTTAATCAGGGTCAGGGTTTTGGAGATTCCTAAGTGAATTTTGTAGGCAATTGTGTTATAAATAAACAAGACTCATTAGATCATTCTAGAAGGTTATTTTCCATTAGGTAATGGTTGTTTTTAGACAATGATATTTGTGACCTGAGGTCAAGCAGAGAACTACATTATCTTGTGACTGTGAGGATTTTACCAGTTGTGTTTTAACACCTAGCACTTTAAGTTGTATTATGTTGTGACTAGTTTGCACTAAATTTTCTTTTCTTCAAATTATTGAATTCAAGTGATTATTTTCTCTGGAAATACAAAAGTGCCCTTTCAGAATTCTTGGATAAAGGAATTCATTGGAAAATATACTGAATTCAAACCTGGAATAATATTTCTGTAATTCAACAAGAGACTGTTGACACATCAGTACTTCGTTGGCTATAACAGACACGTCATCGCCTTCAATTCTGGATCTCTTCGGGATTTGAACTGAGTTTTATTCAGAACTATTTATTGCTAGGACTTTATTTCTTTGAACATTTTTTGGATTTAATTCGCAATACCGTAAGTTCATTTTTCTCATTTTCCACTTTGTATTGTAGGGAAATAAATTATTTGTTAAATTTTACAAAGCTTGTTTGTCTTTCACTCTTTTCTGTTACTTATTTTAAGAGCATATATTCGTAACACTATTAATAAGAATTTTCTATATTTCCTAACCACAAAAGCAATTGTTGAGCATTGATTAAAACTTTGAAACTTGTTATCTTGTTTAAATTTGGAAAGAAAATCTATAGGCCTGTCAAGTTCATTTTGATTTACGCAAATATATAATAACACATATGTTTAGATACCCCGAATTAATTTACATTATAAATGCATTGTACTTGGCTTGCAGTGAACGTGCTGTATAAAATATGCTGCTCTTTAAAGATACATTTTTAAGTTAGAAATCAAGTGCAAAGGAATTTTAGGCAAATCTAACTATTTTGCAACACTGTTGAAGAGAATGCAAACATCCCAAAGAAATTATGGCAACAGTTGAATTGTAATAGCGTATTGATCACTGATGGTAGCTTTTAATATTCACCGTACATAGGTAGCCATGGATCGGGGGGCCATCCCACGGACTAATTTGCATTTCTTTTTCTACATAAGTCTTGTCTTCTGCAATTTTGAGAGAACAAATGAAATTCTGTAAGTCAATCATTACTAGTTGCCCTCTTCATAACTTTTATTTATTACTTTTCTTTTGATCTTGTCAACTGATTTTTTCCACAAGTACTTGTAGGGTTAGGGTTAGGGTTAGGGTTAGGGTTAAGTTACTGAATGAACCATTCTGGAGGATTTGGTAAACTTACATGTGATTTAGTTCTGAGAAAGAAACTGATCTTATCACCATAATTTTCACAAATGGCGTAAGAAATCTCTTCGACGACTGAGTCAGTAGTGTTTTGATATCATTTAATTTACTATCATAATTAAGATTTATCATGTGACTTAAATCTGTAGAGAAGTTAATGCCTAATTGTTTGAAACTATCATCTAACCAGCATAAATAATATTCTATACACAAACGGCTGTTGCTGTTTTTAATGCTTACTATCCATATTATTCTTGTTTTGTCTTTGTTTACATTAAGGACAGAGGTCTTTGGATAGACTTTTAATGTGTGCATTATATTTTTAAGAGCTTCTTCAGATCCATCCAAAACAATGTAGTATCATCTGCAGACTGAGATATCAGAAATTTATTTCCATCTATATTAATACCATTTATATCATTATTCTTTCTAATCAAATCATTTTGATACGTTTCTTAATATACCGTCTGCTCTCATGAAGAAATTAAGCACAGTCTTCAAGTTCATATTTAGAACAGTTTGAACCATTTTTTAAAGAGTTTTACAGTGTAAGAAATATTCAATATAATTCCTTGGCAACTTCAACCTGTAAATGAACATAGAGTCAAATAGTTTATGACTAACTGTGCTCATAAAAGTTGTTATGAGAAATGTCCATCCTACAATTCACATCAACAGTTTCACAGTTTTATACACTGACATGTACACATATCAATTTCTTGAATAAACTTACAAAATATTTGTATTAATGGAGATTAATTTGGGTCATGGTTTAATATCTTCCCTGTGTATTTATTTCACACTTTGGATGAAATTGTTGTTACAATAGTACATAACATTCCTTGTTACTTGTATAAGGTGTGCTATAAAACCACACAGATATCTTATGGTGTGTGAACTGCAAGTAAATCACACACTCTATTATGATTTTCAGATGTGTATAGACAATGTACAGGAAATCAACAAAATATTAACAGTGTATTTTGAAAGTCAAAACTCATAATAACATAAAAAGACATTCATTTTACATATACTATATGGTCTGGATTCTGTCTATAAATAATCCAGTGTTATACTAGAATAACGCTCTCTGTGGTTTTGTTGGACGAATGTATCTCCTCCTTTCAGAATGGTGAAGGCAAACGCTTAGTGTCTTTACTTATCTGATATAATGTTGCGGTCGAAACATGTGCAAAGAAATCACAGTCATGGAGAATGAGAGATTTGGACAGCAGGTCCTCATATGGGGTCTCGAATTAACCTTATGCTCTGGTCTGAATATTCCAAATGAAAGCGAGGTAAGTATGCATATGATAATTTACATAATATACAATAATGACAGCAGATGAATAAAAATTGTGTTTTGAAATATATATGCCCACACTGGTGTAATGATAGTATGGCGATATTAATAACGTAATTATTCAATGATCAACTCATGCCCTGGTTTAACAAAGTTTGAGTAAAGATTTTGGTATGAGCAAGTCATATTCGATGATAAGGCTCATCCGGATACAGTAATGAGATAATAGCTTTTACCTATCAATATGTGACTAATCGTATTGACTATTCATTGTTCAGGATGGGCAAAATGAGTTTCAGAAATAGTTTCATGACTTTCACTCACATATCTTTTTTTAACAGACTGTGCTTACGTAAATGATACAACTTGTCGTGCTTTCAGAGGTATTGCTTCTAAACCCGAGTAATACCAAAATAATCGACTTTATGCTTTTTCAAGAGGTAAATAAGACAAAAAGCAAGCAATTATATTTAATATTTTAACTACACCTACAAAGAATCAGTCACATTTAGTGGAAGCACTTTGTTGATGCATGTTGTTAGCTCCATGCTGAATAAAATTACACATTTATTTAATTGTATTTTAAGATATTTTCTAATTTCATTGGTTTACACCATTGTCCTAGCCATTTCAATCGTTTTGTGATTAGCTTCCTATTACCTATAAAGGCATCATATTGTATTGGGGGTGGATGGGAAGCTCACTGTACATCTTGGCAGGCATATATATATATATATATATATATATATATATATATATATATATATATATATATTGAATAAAGTACTTGGATACCTTAGATTACTTTCTCAAGTTTTATAAAATATTTTAAATCTGCTTTTGTTTAATATTTCTTCATCTACTTCAGCGGTTGAAGGAATCTCCCACCATGAGGCTGAAGTTCTCGTACAAGACAGTTGTCAGCAAAACATTTCTTCTTAATGTGTGCATTTCTTGGGTTTTTTCCCATGTTTACAAAGCTGTAAATAATAACACAAATAAACTTCTTAAAATAATAACCTAGGTTTTTTTTATTAGTACCACATATTAAATGACAATGCTATATTAGCTCCTTCACAGACTTCATTAAGATAGATATGGATTTTTAGTTGTTGACACCTGTACTGCCAGACTTGTGATTGGAGGTAACTATTGCCAGTTTCCATGTTTTTGCGGAAACAGTGCGTTGGATATGCTTAGATTACGTGTGTAAGCATTTCTATCGGATAGTATATCTGTTCCAAGCCTCAGGACATATGTTCCAATAATATCTATGCCTGTTCATGTCCTTGCTGCAATAATTTTAAAAAATTCAGAACCGCTGTTACATAACTGAATTCCCAATAGGGGAAAGATTTATTTGATCTCGAGTTATTAGAAAATGATATGATCACTTGATGATCTGGAAGGCTGGTTTTGGGTTCCACGAGCCTGATTGATATCATGGTTACTATCACTGTTGTCGAAAAACAATTTCTTGAGCAATGAGCTGAAATTCATTGTTGCTCCAGTCTGTATAATTTGGTCTCTAAATAAATAGAGAATCTGTGAAATTGTAATGGGTCACAGTAACAATGTAGGACTATAGATTGTTTGATGAATGTATTTTTAAAGCTTAAACGCTTACGTTTATGTTCAATTCTTTTCCTGTAGTTAATGTTCAGTTTGGCATTCCATTCAAGTATACGTTTTACATTAGAATCAGTTATATCTATAACCTTCCTGATTTATTTAGGACTGATTATTAGCTCCCACTATAATCATAGTTCAACGTATAGTGGTGAGTGGACAACAGGGAGCATTGGCACACAGGAATCCTGAACTGCACACAAAGAAAATGAATTCTTTCCATAAGAAATGTAACCCATCAGACTGAATTATAAATTCGATTTCCTGAAATTGTGTTCTCCACGTTCATATCAAACTCATTGAATGAAAATATGTTTATCCCTTTAAACTTCGTCTGTTTGAGCAGAGCAGATGATGTGACCCATTCAACAGGCCTTTACATATGTAATATGTTCCAAATACTCATTTTATGCAACAACTCTCTCCAAACCTTACTTTCCTGTGAATCAGTTTTCTAGGACTAAATTTCCGAAATGGGGCATTTAAGCATCATGCAACAATTTGGAATAACCACTATGAAATAAAACCCTATGTGGCAACAATAACAGTACTTTTATATTTTTGATATGTTCCAAGTAATCACTTTATGCAAAAACTCCCTTCAAGACCATTCCTGTCTTTAGTCAGTATTTCTAGGATTAAATTCCAAAAAGTTCCATGGAAGGAAAATGCATCAGCTTAGATTAACCGTCATAGCTGTGAAATATAACTCTACTGCGGAATAGTAATAGCACCACCAGGTTTGTATCATCATCAAAATATTAATTTTATGCAACATCTCCCAGCAAGATTTTTTCCTTCCTCTAAATCAGTATTTCTAAGACTAAATTCCAAAACTATAATGCAAGCATAATGCAAACACTTTGAATAATCGTCATAAGCAAGAAATATGCTCTATGGGATAATAGTAGCAGTACCTTTAGATTTGTTTAACTATGTTCCCAATATTTACTGCATGCAGAAACTCCCTTCCAGACCTGTCCCTCTGTTATATCAGTCTCTGTAGCATTAAATTCCAAAATCACATGCAAACATAATGCACCAACTTGAAATAACCTCATAGCTGTGAAATATAACTTATGCGGTAATAGGAACAAAACCTTTAGACCTTTATTATTTGCCACAACATTTCCCTTGAAGATATTTCCTACTTTTTCAATAGTCTTGACATAATTAAATTTCCAATCATGGTGTGCAAGCACTATGCAACAGCTTAGAATAACCTCCCTCAAATGGGAAATATCACTCTGAGGGCCAATAGATAAACCCCTTTTAGACCTTTGACATTCATTTCATGCAAGAACTGACATAAATACCTTTCCTACCCTTTAAAGAGTCGTATGGTACTAAATTCCAAAATATGGCAGGAAAGTCTAGTACAGAAGCTTGGAATAACCCTCATAGCTATGAAAAACAATATGGTGGAGAAATAGTAACAACCATTTTAGGCAATTAATATCTTCAATATGTTCGTTGTCTGCAAGAACTCCCTTGAAGATTATATAGTGTTATGTAGATTCAATTTGCTTTGTTTGTTAGTTTAATTATAATTTTAGTTCATTACAGGCTATTGTAATGTAACATTGTATATTGGACTTGACCTTGTCCAAAAGTAAGTTCATTTCTGCTTGAGCCGAATTGAATTTGTTTTGTGTGTGTAAACAGCTAATACATAGCTACATTATTCTTCATGTGTATGGGTTTAAAGTCAGTATTTTTATTAATTAAAGGAGTAAATATGTTTATTTTGGTCTAGGTTTTGGAATTTCTTAAGTGAATTATAGATAATCCAGGTTATTGTTTAGTAACCAACAGAATCATTCTAGAAGGTTATTTTCCATTAGGTATTTTTTTGGAGAAAATTTTAATTGGGACCTGAGGTCAAGAAGAGAACAATATAATCTTGTAACTGAGAGAACATAGCACTTTGAAGTCATATATTATGTTGTTCCAGTTGGACTGAATTTTATTTCTTCAAATTATTGAATTCAAGTGATTATTTTCTCTGGAAATAAAAAAGCGCTTTGATAAAATTATTGGATAGAGACATTCACCGGAATTTATAGAATATCCAAATCAGGAATTATATTTCTGTAATTCAACAGAAGACTGTTGACAGATCACCACTCTGTAAGTTATTAAAGACGTGTGATCACCTACAGATTTTGGATTTCTTCAGGACTTGTACTGAGTTTTATTCAGTACTTTAAATTGCTAGGACTTGTGTCTGTGATTCATAGATTATTTGGGGCTTAATTCGCAATACTCTAAGTTCTTTTTTTTTTTCATTTTCACTTTTTATTCTAGGGAAGTACAGTATATTTATTAAATTTTACAAAGCTTGTTGCCTTTCACTCTTTTCTGTTACTTATTTTCAGAGTATAGACTCGTAACACGTTTATGTTAATGACTTTAAGACCATAGAGTCCTAACATTACATCTTGGCATGTATATGGATAGATATTGAATGAAGTACTTGGACAATTTAGATCACCTTCTCGTGTTTGATAAAATATTTTAAAGCAGCTTTCATTTGTTCATCATCTTCCATGTACTGATAAATATGATAGCAGATGTTGAAGAAACCCCCATCTCGAGGCTGACGTCATCATACTGGAAAGTTGTCAACACAGAATTAGTTTTTAATATATGGATTTCTTGTTTATTTGATATTTATAAAACTGTAAATAAGAACACAAAAGCATTATTAAAATCATACATTGTTGTTGCGTTATCATTTGTGCCTCAGATGAAATGACAATACATTTAATCCAGCATAAGATTTCTTGCAGACATTTCTAAGCTGTAACCCTTTATAAGAATATGTGTCATACCTAATACTACCATGAAGATGTTATACTCATTTTTTGTATACTAATGCAAGGAAGATATCTAATAAACACAAATTTCTATTCCAGTTTTCTTTTATGTCTACATGTAAACTTTATTAGCTCTACTAATCCTAGACTCCATTTCAAGAACTTTCTCTTTAAATCAGTACTTCTAAGGTTAATTCCCCAAAATGGCATGCAAACATCTTGCAACGATATGGAATAACCCCCATAACTGTGAAATATAACCGTACTGGGTGTGAATAACAGTCCCTTGAGATGTTTATATTTTTCAAATATTCATTTTATTTAAAAAAACACCAGTCACGACCTTTGCTACCTTTAAGTCAGACTTTCTAGGACTAAATTCCAAAATATGGCATGCAGCAACTTGGAATAATCTCCAAAGAGAAAAATAACTCTGTAGGGTAATAGCAGCAACACCTACAGACCTTTAATATCTTAAAGATATTCTTTTTCTGCAACTATTACCTTGAAGACTTTTCCTAGCTTTATAATAGTATTTAAAATGAGTAATTTTAAAAAAATGGTATGCATGCATCATACAACATGCACTGGATTAAGTCCCAAAATTGTGAAATTCAAGTCTATGTGGCAATAGTAAAATTCGCGTTAGACATTTAATATATTCCTACTATTCATGTTATGCAACATCACTCATCTTGTTCTCTCCTACCTTGAAAATAGTCTTTTTAGAACTTAATTTTAAAAGCAAGATATGCCGACATAGTGCAAGAATTTGGAATAAACACCCTAGGCTGTGACATATAACCCTGCGGGGTGACAGTAATAGTCCCCTGAGATTTTTAATATGTTCCAAATTTTCATTTTGTGCTACATCTCCCCTCAAGACCTTTCCTACCGTTAAATCAATCTTTCCAGGACTAAATTCCAAAATGTTGAATGCAAGCAGCATGCAACAATTCTGAATAACTCCAATAAGTTCTGTGGGACAATAATAACAAGATCCTCAGACCTTTAATATCTCCCAAATATTCCTTTTCAACAACTCCTTTGAAGACCTTTCCTACCTTTACAATAGGTTTAACATTATTACATTTCCAAACATTGTGTGAATGCATTGTGCAGCAACTTAGACTAAACCTCATAAATGTGGGTTACTAGTAAAAATACCTTGAGAAGTCTAATATCTTCCAAATATTCATATTATGTAAGAACTCCCCTCAAGATCTCTCTTACCTTTAAAATAGTCTTGTTTTAGGACTAAATTCCATTATGGTAAGAAAGCATAATAGTAGTGATATCGCAATGATTCGGATGCTAATTTCAGTAATGAGTGTTTTAAACTCATATTTGTCAAAGAACTGAAATTCCATCAATAAAAACAATGTCTCTTTTTATCATTATCATTCATACCTGGGCAGCCAAGCCGACATATACTCTATTTTATAATAAACTATTTCTAGATTGGTACCCATTTTTCCATATCATTAGAACCGTGAGTCGTTAATTATACATTAAGATGTAACTCAGAAGGTTTCAAATGATACACTGTATATAACGCTACAAAATCGAACTGACCGTTTGATAAAACTAGACGCAAAAGCCAAGTTGGCTCTGTCGTAGACTACTGTCATGTCAGAACCTGTGTCAATTCTTGCCACGTCGCCATTGTGCTAGTCTCGCGAGGAGATATGCATGTTTACTTATTATTTTATTGTTTTGTCCTTGTGTTATTTCTCGCAATCCATCATAATCCATTTGGAATAGCGATCCCTTTTTTCCTAATATTCTCGCAATCAATCTTAATTCAATTGTAGTAGTTTATTTTCGCTTTTCTGAGTAGTAGTAATGCTTTAGCTATTTGCCCTTATTTTTCTTACACTTTTTTAATTAACAGTACTTGTTTTGTTTTTATCTATCTCGTGCTGTAGATTTCCTAATTCTCTATAGGTTTCGATGCAGGTTTGGCAAAACATTTCTGACAGTTTTCTTTCGCAATTCTTCTAATATTATTTCTTTAATATAGTTTGGTCTAACAACCATTTTGTTACGAATTGTTTCTTTGTTGCTGGGTTTTGTTTATTGGTTTTCTTTCCATCGTATCATTTCACAGAACATACATGATTTTGCTGCTCTGTAATATATCATGTCAAAGTAATGTAAAATAATTTTAAACAAGAAATGTAGAGGTATATTATATGAGTCACAATGAAAATGATTGCTTATGCTCGATACAAATATGTTATTTTTATTTTGTGAAAGATAATTTTAGAAAAGATCAGAATTTAGATTATGGGGAGAAAACTGCCAGACGTGATATAAAATTATTTTATGCTCGTTATATACTCATACATTATATCATGGTTATTATTAAACTAAACAATTTCCCAATTATTTTGTTATATAAATCTGTTTAGTTCTCTGTAAAATGTGTTGATCATAGCAAATAAAACATTCTTAAATTTTGCTTCGCTTATAAAATAAATAATAAACACTACATTGTTCAGAAAACTAGAAACAAGTTATGAAGTGGTGAGAATGAATTACTACGAATAGATAAAAATTTGCTAAAATTAAATGAATAGTATGTGAAAAAACTGGTGATACAATTGAATGAGCTATGTTAATCAACTACAGCGATCATGACTAAAAAGTAAAAAACATTGTTATGTTCTAATATTGCTGATGATGTTTCCCTTTAAACTTACGATGATGATAAGAATCCTGTACATTTCGTAACTTGTTATGGTTTACTAATCAAAATAAATTGCTATCTCCATTTTTCTATTCAATTCAAGATTGGAATATATAATCAACCGTGTCATATTGTGCAACAAATAAGTGAAAGGTCAATGTGATCATCTATATGTGTTTGTATTATTTCAAAGAGACTTAAATGACAGAAATTTCTTCAAATTCTTCGTGCACACAGAATTTAAAAACTAAAGCATCATAGACATAAGCCAATGTAAACACAAAATAAGAAGTTCTAAAAACATTCACTGAATGTAAGTGGTGGGACACAACATCACGAGAGGTCATGACCATTAAACACGGTGCAGAGCCCAAAGTGATCATGTTTGAAGCATCATGTTTCAAAACACAATTAGAAAATATTACACTTTTGACCATAATCATTCCATAAGTAGTAAATTGTACAAGCTTTCTATATCTGATTGAATAAATTAACCAATGTGCAAACTACTTAATCAATGTGTAAACCACTCCACCCAGCATGGTCAGATCACTGAAAGTCACTCTGAGGTATACAAAAGGTAATATTGCTGAAAGCTTAAAATGGCAAAGAGAGCAGTGCACTTAACTACTACAAAGTGTACTTATTGGCAAAGCTTTTGCAGGTTTACATCTCACTGTTGGTACAAGAAAGTGCTGATTATGATGTGATTAAGGAATGTATTATGCGGGGTTATTAGTTTGCACATAAGGTCTATCGAAAAAAACTTTAGGAAATGTAGAAAAGAAACTGGACAAATCCATTTGAAATTTTCAATGCAGATAAAACAAATATTTTATAGGCGGTACTCGGATAAAAGGTTGATAAAGATTATGATAGCCTCACACAGCTTATATTAATTAATGGTTCATGAGGTGCATCCATGGTGATGTCTAAACCTATCTTAATAAATAAAGGTGGAAACTTTGGAAAATGCTGCTCACACTGCATTTTATTTCTACCTCTCCCTCACAGTGAGGACGTAAACATTGGAATGCAATCTGACTCTAATAACTCTGGCCTAACCAAACTTCAGAATTCGGATATATTAAGCAATGTCAACAAGACGTTGTAACGTCTACAACAACAGGAAAGGAGTAAACTACAAACAGCTATTATATGGATATGAACACTTGCTTTTGAGGTTCTAACGAGAAGAAATAAAATCTACCATGACGTTGATTTTGGATCCTTTCGAGCAGAAATATCTGAAAAAGGAAATTTAATATTTACAGGAGAATGACTTTATTGAACAAAGTAAATGTAACCGGAGTTTACCATGTATTATTGTGCCTAAATCAGATGATAGATAATGCATGTGTAACAACTAAAAAGAAGTAAACAGTGACACCAAATTTGTTCCCAATGCCAAGAAAAGATAATTACAACTACAGAATGGGAAATGTGAAACACGTGACCATCTTTGACCTTTTAAAAAGAATTTTGGCAAATTCCACTCATGGAAATAGCAAAAGGAATTTCAGCAATTACAACTCCCGAATGCTTTATCGGTATCAAGTGATGCCCATTGGAATTAACAATTCTCCAGCAACAAGCAGACAACTTATGAACATGTTATCATCTGGTCTAAATAACTCTGATGCATAAATTGATGACGTCATCATCTAACACACGCCTGGAAAGATCACATGGAAACCATTCAGAAATTCTTCATTCAACTCTGCAATTCAAATTTGATGGTTAATTTATGTAAAAGTGACTTTTTCCGTGCTTGAGTCACATATTTAGGACATATTCTGCAATAAGGTTAAGCTAAACCTTTAGAAGTTAAGGTCAAGGCTATCTTTGACACATTCTGATTGTGTACTGACTATGGAAAAGTTAATACTGTCACCAAAATGGATTCATTTCCAATGTCAAGTCAATATTATTCCAATTAAAATATTGTAAATGTAAATGTCACCAAATTTAACCTTTCAAAGAATTCTGGCAATTTCCACTCATGGAAAGTGCAGTAGAAATTTCTGCAATTGCAGCTACAGATGGGCTTTATCCGAATAAAGTAATGTGCTTAGGAAAGAAAAATTCTCCAAGAACCTTTCAAGATCTAATGAACATGTTAACATCTGGTCTACATAGTTGTAATGATGCCATCGTCTACGAGGACACTTAGAAAGATACTTGGAAGCCATACAGAAATTCTTTGATCATATCCGTGATTCAAATCTGATGGTTACTTTATGTGAAAGTGAGTTTTGCCATTCTTGTGTCCCATTTTTAGGACATAATATAGGAAAAAAGTCTAGTTAAATCTGCACACGTAAAGGTCAAGGCTATGTTTGAATTCCAATGCCTACTAGAAAAATACAACTAATGTGATTTTTAGGTTTGGCTGGATATTATTGAAATGTTTGCTCAGATGTTTCCATAATTGCCAATGTGGCTTGTTTAAAGTCTGTCCAAGGAAGCTTGGCAGTAGCTTCCCGTGGGTCTACATGTCTTACCATGGTTTTTTCGGGCTCTTTGTTCAACAGTTATATTGGGCATCATATATAGCACACCATGTACTGGACGTTAAACCTTAACAAACAATAAAACAAACCTAAACAGATAAAAGGGGTAAAATACATATTCATGGTTCAACAAACAAAAGTCTCAAAGAGAAGATGACTAGTTTAACAAATACCAGTTAGAAAAAGACAGACTTTCAAATATGAATGTAAAAGCTGAATTACTGGGAAACAACCCATTGTAAACTACTCGCAATGAACTAAGAAATTTCTTTTTAAACCTTGAACTTCATATAATTATTTTATCGCTGCAATACCGAGAAAATTTTAAAAAATTTGCAAATTATTGCAGCAAGGAAATTAACAGACCTAGATATTATTGGAATATGTCTCCCGAGTAATGCACCAGATATAATATCTAACAGCAATGCTTACACGTGTCATCTAGGCATATCCAACGCAGTGTTTCCGCACAAATATGGAAATTGGCAATAGTTACCTCCAATCACAAGTCTGGCAGTACAGGTGTCAACAACTAAAACTCCACATCTGTCTTAATGGAGTCTGTGAACGAGTTACTATAGCATTGTTATATAATATGTGGTGCTAATGAAACAAATCTAAGTTATCATTTTAAGAATTTTCTCTTGTGTTATTATTTGCAGCTTTATAAACATGGGGAAAATGCCCGAGAAATACACTTAATAAGAACAAATTTTCTGCTGACAACTGTCTTGTATGAGAACTTCAGCTTCATGGTGGGAGATTCCTTCAACCGCTGCGATCATGTGTATATGTAGCTTGAAGTAGATGAAGAAATATTAAACAAAAGCAGATTTAAAATATTTTATAAAACGTGCGAAGGTAATCTTAGGTATCCAAGTACTTTATTCGATATATATATATAAATATACCTGCCAAGATGTACAGTGAGCTATATCTCTCTCTCCCCTCTAACCGCCAATGTAATATGATGCTGTTATAGGTAATGGGAAGCTAACCACAAAATGATTGAAATGGCTAGGACCGTGGTGAAAACGAATTATACCAAAAACTGTCTTAAATTACAATTAAATAATGTGTAATTTTCTTCGGCATGTAGCTAACAGCATGCATCAACAAAGTGCTTCCATTGAATATGTTTCATTCTTTGCAGGTGTAGGAAAAATATTAAATATAATTGCTTGCTTTTTGTCTTATTTACCTACGGAAATAGTACTAAGTCGATTAGGTTGGTATTAATTTGGTTTAGAAGCAATTCCTCTATGAACTTTCGTAGGGCTGTAGCCTGCAAACAAAACAAATTGTATTATTT
>JAECUM010036640.1:0-32798 GCA_016617855.1 Megalonaias nervosa | reverse complement strand
ATTTTCATGTGCAATTCCACTGTCACATATCTTTGGATTCTGTAGAGGTGTCAGAAAGGTTATTTTTGGAGCCAAACACACAGTTGTACTAGTACGAAAAGGCGATGATAATGATGCAATCTGGCGATTCCCCGGTACTGATCCTGGTATAGTAATACTAACAAAACTTTCCCTGTGGATGCCAGTGATGACTCCGTCAATATCCGAAGATGACCGGTTGTTATCTTTTATGAGTCAAGGCGGTAAATCAACGTTGTCATGGTTAACAATGACCACAGAGTGCAATTGATGGTTTATTTACATGGCAGATAGCATCACAGCAAGGTGTTTCTGCACCAAGACATATATTTATTGCGTTCCAAGATATTACACGAATAAACAATCAAAATTTTAGTATTATGATATTTGACAATCTTGGTGTTTCTGAGGTTTCATTAAGGATAAATGGACACCAAGAACCATCCGAGGATATATTACTGAATTTCGATCAAAATCATGTAGCACGTGCATATCATCGATTAATGACATTCATGGGTCGTGATCAAAACATTGATACTGGTTTACAAATATCGCAGCTAGATTTTACAACGCTGTATCCGATTTACTACTTTTCACTAGAACATTTAGATTTAACCAGACAATCTGTTGTAGATATTCATTTTCGAGCTCGTGTGACTCGAGGAGCTATTGTCAATTACAGAGCAATTACTGTTATACTCAGCGATAAATCTATGTTACTCGAGGGTGTTGGTGGACGAATGAGAATTATTGATGCTCCAGTAGAAAATATGTAAAATATTTTCTAAACATGTAATTAGATCGTTCATAATAATTATAATGTCATATCATCACGTTAGTGTGAGTCTGACTCCTGGTCAGATTAAAAGGCTGCAATCAGCATCAAAAAATAACTGTGAAATAAAAATATCGCTAAAGCGAGAACAGATGACCGGTGCAAATAAACTATCGTTGACCGAGCGTCAGTTTAAAAACTTCAATGATGCTAAAAAATCAAATAAAGGCGTTAAACTTAATCTTTCTGCGGGCGCCATCAAAAACATCGCTAAAACGGGTGGTATATTTCCACTTCTCGCAGCAATACCAGCATTAATAGCAGCTGCAGCACCAGCTGTTGCAAAAGCAGCTGCGCTAGGCGCTGTTGGAACAGCTGCTGGAATGGCGTTAAAGAAAGCAACCGGACAAGGAATCAAAAAAAAAGGAAAGGGTCTAAGATTGCCAGGGACCCCACACTGGTACGGAAATGGTCTAAGATTGCCAGGGACTCCACACTGGTACGGAAAAGGTCTAAGACTTCCCGGGACAGTTTACTAATATCACCTATGTCCAATTTTGATTTACTTAATGCTGCTAAGCAATTAAAAATAAAAAATTTCAGAGGTGTTTTTATGCGCGATCAATTACCTACCGTTGCAATGCAACATGAAACCGGTATTATTAATCTCGATAAAAATTCTGGCCCAGGCACGCACGGGGTCGCATATGCAATTGATCCACGTGGAATTATTTATTTCGATTCGTATGGATTAGCACCACCAAAAGAATTTCTTCATTACGTTAGCAATAATACTGCTCCAATCTGGTATTCAACGCTACCGACACAAAAAATAACTGATCCTCCAATATGCGGCTGTGAAACCCTCGCTATGCTTGATGCTGTATCAAAATCAACAGCACCGCCTCATAAAGTCGTACACGCGTTCACTACGCTACGTCATAGTACTTAAACTGATATCAGTAAATATAATGGTAGATATTTATGGAAGATCCTCAGGTAGAGCTCAGAAGGTCGATTTATCTAAATATGCAACCATTGATCAGCTCAGAAATGAAATCGATGATTTATTAAATATAACGAGTGTGGATCAAAACGAAGTCGTCGTTTTTCAGGATAAACAAGGACGATTAAAAACGAGTAATATACAACTACTAGATGTTCTTGTACGAATTCCCAACGCGGTTGTTAATAATGTCGTTACTTTCACTGATCATGGTAAAATACAGGATTCCGGTAAATCGGTTAACGATTGTGTTAAGAAAACTGGTGATGTATTTACAGGTGACATTATTATGTCAGGAAGAAAAATTACGTATCTTGGAGATCCAATCGCAGATACAGACGCAGTAACAAAAAAATACGTCGATGATCAAGAATCCAAATACGTGTCAGTGCGCGGTGGTATAATGCGTGCATTTCTCAACATGAATAGTAATGGTATTAATAATCTCAGAACGCCAGAAACAGATTTCGACGCTGCAACGAAGAAATACGTCGACGATAAGGAAATTCCAATAACGACTTCATTAACGACAATCAATGATGGAATCGCTTCATTTAGAACTGAATATTTTAATCACGTACAAACATTTCTAAATTTTCGTAGAAATATAAACAGATCTATTAACGAATTTTTTGGAACTCCACCAAATGTTATTATTAATCTCGCTGACATTAACGCAAGACTCAACGATATCATTAGTGGTATTCCTAACATTATTCAAAAAACTAATCTCGTTAAAATTCCTCACAAGCAGATCATTAATATCGTGTACACAGTCGCATCAGGAAAAGCAACATGGACACCGGAAAATAACACTTTTAAACATACTGCAGAGGTTACTGGTGTATACAGACTGTCCGTATTTAGTAGTGCAAAATTCAGTATATTTACCACATTTCCATGGCGTCATTCAACCGATGATTTTTCTGGAATTGTGTCTATAGTGTTAAATAAAGATACTGAAGAAACGTTTATGCTAATAGCGAATGATAAAAAATTAACCACAGCAGATTATTGGTGGTGTGTTGAGTTCGTAGCTGAAACTCCTCAATTAGTTACCTAGATAAATATAATGAATCAAGAGTCATTTATCGACGTTCAACGTCACATATACACTCAAGTATGTGAGTGTCAAACTAAACTAAAAAATATCAACGACGATTACACGATAAAGGTAAAAAAATATCGTCGTCGTATGGTTGTTATTGATATAATGGTATACTCGGTTTCTGCTGTTATTGCTGGAAGTGGATTATTATTATCAACAATAACGATCACAGCGCCTGCAGTTGTAACGATTATAGTTTCAACGGCAACAACATGCGCAGGTATTTTCAGTATTATCTCTAAAAAAATATCTATGTGTACGAATGATAAACTAAACGAGTGCGTGATGAAATTGCACACAGCAACAGCCGCATACACTAAATTATGTTCGTATATTTCAGCGTATCTCAGTGATAGTAAAATATCCGATGAGGAGTTCGTAACGATAATGAAAACCTACGATGAAGCGTTCATAGTGGAACGCGATGCGTTCTCTAGTGACGGAAAGATGGAGAATTAAATAATAACGATAATAATAATGTCAGAGTCGCGCGAATTACTTCAGCAGATCGTAGCTAATACAACGCCGTCAAAAACTACTATGATATCATTAAGTTCAACCAATCCTGAATTTAGCGTTAATTTTCCAACTGCAATTCCAGCAAAGGAAATAGCATTAGCGCAATTACGAGTTTATTATAGTTGGCCTAATATTAGATCAAAACCGTTTGGTGGACAACCAGCAAATAATTCACTGGTATTTGCGAATAAGAATAAACCGGATGGAACACCTGATTGGCAAGTTGTTGGAATTTCAACGGGCAGTTATCAAATAGAACAGATTAATGATGAGTTCCAACGCAGAATTAAATCTATCACGGGGAAAGAATCTAAAATAGCGATTACTGTTCACGAACCAACACTATCAGCGGCGATTGAAATAAATTCCTGATTACCTCGTAGATATTTATCAAAGTTCGATCAGATCAGTGTTAGGATGGCCTGATGTCGCACCTGTTTATAATGGAGTTTCAAAACCAACTAAAAATGAGTTTAAAACGAGTGAAGAAAAATTCATTAAATATCCAGAATATCGAAATAAATATCCATGGAATTATATATCATTTAAAAATGATCCAAACGATGATACATACTACTTTACCGATTTTGACGGTAAAAGGATCCCCAAGATAATTAGATCAATATTTACTATTATCAAGATGCCAGGGACGCGAGATCGAGATAGTGTTGATGAAAAATTTATTAAATGGTTTTTAGATACTCTTAAACCTGAATACGATAAAATGTTTAATGATTTAAGAAATTTACTTATTTCATTATCACAACATTATAATGAAAATGTAAAACAGCAAATAATCGAGTCAATAAAACATTTAAATGGTATCTTATTCGATTTATACATCGCCGATCGAAGTATTATAAAAGCTACATCTACTGAATTAGATAGTCCTTACACAAGACCAAATTTGAAGAAATTATTTCTTAATCATTATAAAATAACAGAAAAAGATTTACAAACATTTGTTATACCAGATTTAAATATCGCTGAAATGAAGAAATCACTAAATGATCTTATTGAAGAATATTATCCGGGAGTAATTGAATCGTGGAAACAAATAGCCCCACCACCGGCTATACTAAAACACAATAACAACCCCTTTGGTGCCGGTAGACATATATCACCGGGCATTGTAAACATAACAACAACAATTGCAATCAATCTGGTATGTGATGTTATTGAAGGTAGCTATCAGGTAGATCTTTCTAAATCTAGCCACCACAGTGGCACTGCGGAGCAAGGGTACATATTATTCAGTTTTAGCCCGATTGTTCCACCAGGCTGGTTAATTGTGGCAGAACCAATTAATCCCGTTTACCTGCGAGTTCATAATCCATTTCTGACAAGAATAAATTTCAAACTCACTGACCAGGCAGGAAACATTCTGGACACGAGGAACGAATCTCTTAATATAAACCTGTATGTACGCTCATAGAACGTCTGATTATTTAATCAGGGGATATAATCTGATGAGTAAATACATAATCAATTTTCTATGATTAAAGCAATTGTATATATAATAAAGCGAGATAACTCGGCTATCTCTCTGCAGTAAATTGAACGATTATTTCCCTTACTACGTTACCTGTACAAACCCAGTTGTATGTACGTGTATAGCGTATATTAGTCCGTCTGTCTGTTACCTTAACGAACTATAACTTTATGCGTGCAAAATTATTTTATGAATTTTGAAAAACTGAAGTACAATTCTACATTCTATTAGTAATGCAAATTCTGTGAGACAGCGTAAATATTATATATATACTTAAATTTAACTATATTATTGATAAGAGAATGATGGCCGAAATGGTAAGACGGTTTGACGTAGATCGAAGCTCTACAGACTCTCGCGTGTTCGAGTCTCAAAAAATGCTAAAGATATTATCTTGCATTTGCGACTGATGCTTATTTAATTGGGGGGAACCCGGAGAATTTCCTCGATATCCACAACAGACAAAATACACTCTCCTATCATACACCCTTGAGGGGTGTACGTTTTACACTCCCGGGTTTTGTATGGGGGGAGAGTGTACAAAATCTGTTGGACGTAGACAAGATTCCCCCGTCATCACCATTTGTATATATTCATGTTCATACAATCATTAGGATAAGTTTATGTTTGTGCAGTCCAAAATCATAAACCATCTGTATATATTTCATAACCATATATCACAAACAAAACAGCTCCCTGACAAAACAAAAAAAAAAGTCATGGGAGCTAATATTTTTTTTATATTAAATATATAAATATATATATAATGAACCAAGAAAACATTAATGATATTATTTCTGCTATTAAAAAATTAAAACATAACGGAATAAAAATATCTGATAATCTCGACCCTCAGAAAATCATGTGCGATTTTGAATTACTGCAACAGAGAAAATTCGATAATAAATATACACTATCTTCAAACTACAGATTCATAAAATTAATTTATCAATCCATGCTTGAATCACTAGCCATGGTAAACGACAATCAAGTAAAGCTATTTACACCTCTTGCACGTTCTATCGAAAATATTAAATCCGAACTGTCTCACGAGTACGAAAGAAAAAAGATTGTGGATAATCGTGTAATGCAATTAAGAAAGATTATGCTATCTGATTCTGTCAATGCTGAGAGCGATGAAGGTGAATCCCTGACAGAGTCAGTGACTGTAATTATGGCTAAACAAAACCCTTGGGAAAATTAACAGAGTCGAACTATTTGTTTTTGTAAGAATAGAGAGTTAGACATATTCAAATACTATCCGCTGATTATATATTTTGGAAAAGGTAGATTTTTGTATATTTTCTGCGACACGTTGTACTGATTGTGGATGTATGTCAAAATGTTTTGCAGCCGCATTCATCGATTCAAAACTAATTTCTTCCTCAGTCTCTGTATTCACTGATTTAATAGCTCTCTTTCTGTATAATTTACACCTTCCTGTGTTTCCGGATTTACAATTTTTACTCTGTGTAGTAATTCGTAAATTAGAAATCGAATTATCAAGTTTATTGCCGTTGATGTGATCCACCACATACCCATCCTTGATTATTCCAAAAAAACACTCGTATGTAAATATATGAGATAAATAATTTTTTTTCTTGCCATTATCAGTAAATCTAAGATAACCAGTATTATTAAGACTACCTACTGGTTTTTTCAATCTGCAGTTTCTAATCACGCCATCACGAGATGCTTCATAATTAGTAAGGATTGGATGTGACACAAACTCATTTTGTTTCATTTATATATAATACTATTTGTTTAAATCATTATTTTTTTTTGAAAATCTAGCCAAATAATCTTCTTCGGTTTTTATAGGAGAGTCAGCGTTATTTTTTTTTGTCATAATATCGTTTTAACTCTCTGTATTTTTTACCACCGCATTGCGCACACAGTTGAGTTCTTCCTCGCACTCCAGCACTACACACAATACACGGTATTGGTCCTGTACTTCCATTTTTGATACTCTGTGCATGATTTCCGCAGTATTTGTTCACGCATGATTTATTACAAGTAGAAGTATATCCAATTTTGAGCCAAGCACATTTGTTTTGTGTTTCAATCATATGCAAAAGATTAATATTCAATTAAATATATACTTGCCCTAATTATAATATGGAGGAATTATCCGTTATTGAACCTTCCACTGCTAGATTTGACCTTGACAGACTATCAGAATATAAACTCAGTAATTCGATGCAGGATCTGGCATTAATGGTAATCGAACGTATTCGTGAAGCATAAAAGGAATTTCGTGACGATGGTGCAGTTCATGCATGGTCAACATTCAGAGTTGGAAATGTTACTAATATGATGAATGACAAACGAGGAAAAGTAATTATTAATCACCTTGATAATCAAAAATATTTTATTTTAATAAAATTTATTATAAATACAGAAGAAGATATTTGGATTATTCGTGATAAGCGTGATCCAGTCCGTGTACAGTCCGGGGGTAATATTGTTCTTTTAAGTAATAAATCTAAGCCCGGAATACTTACTGGCATTGATAAACCCTATTATATACAGAGTTATCCAGCAACTGCAGTTGTATATGGAATATTTCCGCTGAATGATAAACCTAATGTTACGGATCTGAAACCGATGAAAATATCAAGAATAAACTGCGTAGCTGAACGAGTTACAGAACATTTTACAAATGCGATACGTGGTAATGGTTTAACTGATTTAAGACGTAAAAAATAAACAAATGGGCAGAGTCCGTTAAAGATGCTGGTGCATCTATTAAGGATGTTGCTGAACTAGAAAAATTATTAAGATTTCCAATAACAGTAAAAACACTAACCGGAGAGATATTATACGAACCAAAATATATAAAAAATGGAAACCCTATAACAATCGTTGATCATAATGCACATGCATGGACTAATGCTGTAACGATATTTCCACGAGATAGAAAAGTTAAATTTTATAACGGTGATATCTTTGATTTTATTAAAAATATAAGTAAAAGCGACCCTGTGTCTGTTTGGTTATTTCAGAGTTCGGAATATAATCATTACGATCAGTTTGTACGGCCTAACGGTGATATTTATCGTATAGAATCTCTCCATGAAGAAATGGAACATCTCGCGCAGCGCTTTTGGCGTGAATATACCTCTGATGATGTCATAGTTGGACAATTACTGAATAACTGCTTTACCGTACCATCGGTTGCTGCCCATTTCGCTCAGGAGAAAAATTCATGGAAAACGACACGATCGGAATTCCTTGAAGATGTCAAGAAAAGCTGTATAGAATATGGTCACGGTGGGTTATGGAACACCAAATACAACCATAGTGATGTTATCTCAGTTGATATGGTAGCGTGTTATCCTGGTAGTTTTCTTGGATATGGAGTATGTTCTAAGTACTTTAAGAGATTCGACATCCTACACATGACATGACCAGGGTTGCGATAAACGGACATTTACCAGATTTTGACTTAACCGGATTTGCTCATGTAGAATTATTCGAATTTGCAGAAAATCTCCATCCGATTACTTATGCTTGGTTTGGAAGACATTTTTCAGAAAAATGTTGGGTTCCGATAGTACTATTGCAATATATGCTTGATGCTGGATTTTTAATATCGTTGAGGGTAACTGAAGCGATTATATCGTATAGTTCACAGAAGCAAGTTTGGTTACCAGAACCAAATAGATTTAATATCGATGATACCAGAAAAGAATTCCCTGATATTGATGAAGATCATATTATTAAAATAAATAAATGCAGGAATGAACATGATGAGAAATTTGCAAAGGATCTCGGTAGAAAGATAATCGGTAAATTTACTCAAGGTGGTTCATACGATTATAAACGAGCGTGTACAAGATTGATTATGGACGACGCTGAACTAGATTTTATAATCGCTGATACAACTGAAAAAAATACGTTTATAAACAGATGTAATGCTTATTTATCAGATGGAACGAAACTAGGTACCATTGTGAGCTACCTTGATGGCGAGTCACCGCAGTTTACTCATTTAAGATCTTCGATGTTAGCTTATGTTTCGATAAACCTACTATCGATGATAAATAAATTTCCTCATCACGCTGTCAGAGTCGCTACGGATTCATTTTATGTACATAAAAAATATAAAGATTTATTAAAACTCGGTAATGGTGAATGGGGAACATGGAGAATAAAACAAGAAAATATATTTAGTTATTCTGAATCTGCCGATGTTGAAATTGTGGAGACATATTACAGAAATAATAATCAAACATCAAAATCATCTGCACCATCTTGTACGATCCTGTATCTAGACATAAGACCGTTTATCTTAATGGGTGTGGAGGGTCAGGTAAAACAACTCGTGCGATTAATTTATTTATAAATAATAATTCGGATATAATTGTTTTGACACCGACGCACAAACTTGCTAGAGAAATAAAACAACGAGGAGTAAAATCGTGTACATATCACAGTTTCTTTAGATGGTGCGGAGACACATGGACTCCATCGCGGATGGGTGAAAAATATATACCTAAATATATTATATGGGACGAGATATGCACGGTGTCGTTAGAAACACTAAAAACATTTCTTGAATGGTTATTGACAAAGAATACTGCTGTGATTATGTGCGGCGATCATGGTCAACCACCACCTTTTGTTGGAGAGTCTCCACATGAATGGCTGAAGAATAACGTAGATTATTATGAAGAAATAAATGATGACCATAGAGCTATTGATGAACCGCTGAAAGAGTTTAAAAGATTAATCAGACTTCAGCCAGACAGAGTACAATGTGAGATAATGCGAGGAGTAATTCCAGAGACTTCTATGAATGAATTTTGGACTTTATGGAATCCCGCTGATTTGATAGTCGCGAGTAGAAAGATAGTTCGTGATGAACTACAGGATAAATTATTTTTGTTACATAAAGAAAAGTTTTCAGATCTACCTGTACCTTTGTGTTATCGCCCAGCAGATACTCGACGACAGAATATTGAAGTTGAAATACCAGGTGGAGACATTGAAAATGTCCGGGTACAGAATCTTGTATTGAATGACATTGTTTTAGTCGATATTAATATCGTTGAGAATGCGCTGAGTATGAATAAATCACCGTGGGTGTTAGGATACGCTATAACGATTCATTCGTCACAAGGATTAACTATCTCTGATACAAATATCTGGATTGTAGATGATCGTATCGAATGGTCAAACTTAGTCTATATCGCCGTATCTCGTGTTAGAAGAATATCTCAACTACATAGGGTTATTATGAATTTTATAGAAGATAATGATCAAACTGTTAATAATGACGTAATAAGAAAAAAACTATCTGGTTATAAGCAGTGTGACAAAAAAAATAATCGTGATTTTGATATTGATGTTGAATTTATTATAACACTAAAGCAACTACAAAATAATCATTGCGCAAGTTGCAACTGTAATATGTCATGGCAGTGTTCGAATCCAAGACAATTTACCGTAGACAGAATTAATAGTGATCTCGGTCATACACGTGAAAATGTAATGCTGACTTGTCTTGATTGTAATCGACGTCGACGTTCTGGACGTTTACAAAATTGAGCTTGGTGGTAATTGTGTATCCTCAGGAATTACTTGTAATTGTTCACGTACAAATCCACGCTGAGGGGCTGTAGAATCTAGTCTGTATATTGGAGGTCTACCAGTGGATCTAACCACGCTAGAAATTTTATGTGTAGTTACGCTCCAGATAGGATCGGTTGCTCTTTTTTTTACCGCCTTCAAGTTCGCCGGGTTCATATAAATATCTAACTGTAACATTACCTAATACTGGTTGAGAGAAAGATTCATGTCGTCCGTAGCCATTGGGTATATATTTTTTTTTGATCGCATTAGAAGGTTTCATGGAAGTTGCACGAGTAATTTCATTATTCAACGCAGCTATCACACTCGGTAATCTTGCAACCCATTCACGAGATCTATCTTTGAAGTCAGTAGATATTTCCTTTGCGTATTGGTATCCGAATAACCGCTCGGCAAGAGTTCTATTAAATCGTTCAACGATTGCCTGATCACGATGAATTTCAGTATATCCTCGTCTGATTTTAACGTTACGTTTCTTCATCAACGCTGATACTACTCCAAGAAATTCTTTACCGGGATCAACCTGTAGTAGTTTTGGCCATCGTAGACCACCACGTTGATAAATGCGTTCGAACGCAGATGCAACTTCGGATGCTGTTTTCGTTGATAATGGCTCCGCTTCTTTATATCTGCTCGCAACGTCAACAACAGTCAATGCGTATTTGTACGTGCGTGATTTTCGTCCACGTGTTTTAATGGTATCGTGTGGTAAAAACAAAATATCTGCTTGATGAACTTCATTAGGGACGCTAACATCAAAATGCGCGTAATGAATTTTTTTAGGTGGACTTAGGAAGATTTGCCATATTGCCTGTCGTGCTAACCATGATGCAGCGACATCACGTGAAACTTTTGCTGCTTCGGCGAGTTTACTAATCGCTGCTTTACCTCTCCAGAATCCTCTCGGGGAATAATAAACAGATTCCATTATGATAGTTATATAATTAATTGCCAGCCCCTAGCACTAGTTTACCTTTCATAGCAGTTTTTACTAGAAAACTAGCTAATTTTTCTCTGAGAGATTTATTAGGTATAGAATTTAACGCGTGAATCAATTTCACATCCGCGAGATGTCGGTGTTGCAAATCCTTACTTTTATACGCGACATCGTGAACGTGACACGCTTGATCGATCTTATTTACTGGATACTCTCCTGGTCTTGGTTGATCTTGATCATCGAGTCGGATATCGAGACGAGTTCCTGGGCCACAATAATTATATCCGGGTAAATGTTTCTCACCGGGATATTTAGCCCATGGAGTTCCTGGTAATTTTCCTAACGAAGCGGCTATATCACCCCCACCTATCTTTGTTGCAATAAATTTATATTTCTTGGTGCCACATTTCACACACTTGCCTGTAAGTGCACGTCTTTTATTTCTTGTTGTTACTGTCGTTAATTCAGTAGTATCGGTAGGTGCTCTGCATCGAACACAATATAGACTCATATTATTTATTATATGGATATAATTGACTTTTCTGCGACACGAAAACAAGAACCAGTAAAACACCATCCAGCGCTTCCGAATTCTATCAGAATGATTATAATAGGTCCGTCCGGAAGTGGAAAAACGCAATTATTACTTAATCTAATAATGAGATGGCTGAAGTGGGATAAATTATATTTGATAGCGCCATCTGTAGATGATCAGAGGTGTTATGAAGTACTTAAAGATTTTAATGAAAATGCAAAACTACTGGATGGAAATGATATTATTGATTTTATAACCGATATTGATGAAGCACCATCTGTAGATGATCTCAGGGCCACTGGCCCTCATGGATTCATTAATAATTTAGTAGTGTACGATGATGTCATGCTGGACAAACAATCAAATCCAGCTAGAATATTTTCACGAGGTAGACATAAAAATACAGACGTGATTTATGTTACACAGAGATATACACAAATTCCAAAAGTAATCAGAGACAACTGCAATATTTTGGTTGTGTTTAATGGCGTAGATAATCATACGCTGCAAAATATTTATTATACTTGGTGTTCAGGCGACATGGACATGAACAAATTTAAAAATTTCTTTTCAAAAGCACAAGCTGCTCCATTTGGTTTTGTAACGATAAATTTACACGATCCAAGGTCAAGATATCGCAACGGACTTGATATAATTTTTGGATAAAAATCATAGCAGCAGTAGAGCTAATTTAGCTGAGTGTGGTTCTCCAATACTCATTATTGATAATATTTATAATGGCTGTTTAATTTATAGCAGCTGAGAGGGTGAATGACATACGCACGTGACCAGATTGTGAAAAAATCTGGTCAATTAAAGAAGTTTTCATTATTAAGACAAAAATGTTTTTTTTTCAGGGAACCCTTAATTTTCAAAAATAAGGTCTCTACAAAGTTGTAGGGTTCACCCTCTCTGCTGCTAATACTAACAGCAAGCACGACAACAAAAACAACAATCTCCAAAATCACGAATACCATTGCCACAATCTCCAAAACAACAGAAACCAAGCAAAAAGGAAGAGGAGGAAGAAGAACATTGGCCGTTAGACACCTCTTCTGGCAGCGCAACTGGAAGTGGCCTTACTAATCAAGGAAGCGGTTTTATTAATTGTCCCAATAACGTCCTTGCTGATGTTGAACGATTAGAAATCCTCATCGGAGGAAAACGAGCTGGTAATAATTCCCCAGAAATAATTAATGAAGCAGCTGAAATCTGTAAACGATTATTTACAGGCGGTATCATGGATATTAATGTGTATAGGTCTCTCATTAATGAAATCGCCGATGACTACCACAGTGATTGAGTATGTAATTAAATACAGTTACTATAATAAAATGATCGTACATAGTACTCAACGTAGACCAACTATGGTCAGGGTAATAAATTCACGATTACCAGTATACAAAACAACCTACGGAGATGGACTAGGTGATGTTGTTCAGGGTCTATTTAGAAGGATAGCCCCAAAAGCAATACCGATTGCAAAGCAACTGGGAATGAAAGCTATTGATGTTGTTCGTGAAAAAGGTATTGGTACTGTTGGTGATGTTGCTAGTAAAGCATTCTCAGCAATCAAGGATAGACTAGCACGATTACTACGACGAAAACCTCAGCCACCGGTGAAACTGGCCAGCACCGAAGTGATGCCCGCAAATATTAGTAAAATAATAAATCAAGCTGCGAATCAAAAACTAGCAGAGTTGGCTAGTGTACCAATGTCAGAAAAAGAAAAAAATATAACCGCTAGTCTGATAGCAGGAAGTAGTCTTCGTGTTAGACGATAGCCAATATAATAAAGATGTTCAAACGTGTATCTGATCCCGCATTTGACATGGACGCACCAGTACTCAAGGATGAGTCTGTGCGTCATTATCAATATTATTCTTATGATGCACGAATTCCAGATCAGCGTGGAAGAATTGAACTTCAAGTTCAAGAAACAAGTAGGTATTTCTTACCCGCTGAAGCATTTATTGAAGTAGAAGGTGAAATTTTAAAAACAGATAACACTGAATACAACGCTGATGTTAGAGTTGGTTTTGTTGATAATGGCATCACGGCGTTGTTTGATAGCGCTACGTACATGATTGACGGAAAAAATATTGAATCAATTCAAAAAGACGTCGACGTTGCAACGACGATACTTGGCCTTGCAAGATACAGCAATGATTATTCAAGATCAGCTGGTTCATCAATGATGTTTGTAAAGGATACTTCTGACCGCCCTGACAACAAACAATATGATATAAGACGACCAAGAAACTTCGCCGGCGCCGCTGACTTTGATGTAAATCCGGTGGTTCATGGTGCTAATTTTGAATTTAACTTAGGATTTGCAGCACGTAGATCAATGTTGAAAGGTAATAGGAGAGCATTTGCGTGTACAATTCCACTGTCACATATCTTTGGATTCTGTAGAAATGTCAGAAAAGTCATTTTCGGAGCTAAGCATACAGTTGTACGAAAAGCAACCGACGATGATGCAATATGGCGACCTATTGGTGATGCTGGTAAAGTAATTCTGACAAAACTTTCATTGTGGATGCCAGTAATGAGTCCATCAATATCTGAAGAACAAAAGTTACTTTCTTTCATGGACAGCGGCGATAAGTCGACGCTATCATGGCTAACAATGACCACAGATTCTATCCAGAGTAACATCAATGGTTTATTTACATGGCAAATAGCTTCTCAGCAGGGCGTTTCTGCACCGCGACATATATTATTGCATTTCAAGATGCTGCACGGGTAAATGATCAAACGCGTAGTATTATGATATTTGACAATCTTAGTGTTTCCGAGGTTTCGTTGAGGATAAATGGACATCAAGAACCATCCGAGGATATTTTATTGAATTTCGAGCAAAATTATGTAGCACGTGCATATCACCGTCTGATGACGTTCATGGGGCGTGATCAAAATGTTGATACTGGTTTACAAATATCACAGTTAGATTTTACAACGTTGTATCCAGTATATTACTTTTCACTCGAACATTTAGATTTAACTAGACAATCAGTAGTTGATATACATTTTCGAGCTCGTGTGACAATAGGAGCTGCTAATTACAGAGCAATTGCTGTTATACTCAGCGATAAATCAATGTTACTTGAAGGTATTGGTGGACGAATGAGAGTTGTTGATGCTCCAGTAGAAAACATGTAATTAGATCGTTTATGAATATTATAATGTCATATAATCACGTTAGTGTTACCCTGACTCCTGGTCAGATCTAAAGGCTACAATCAGCATCAAAAAATAACTGTGGAATAAAAATATCGCTAAAGAAAGAACAGATGAGCGGTGCAAATAAATTATCGTTATCAGAACGTCAGTTCAGAAACTTCAATGAAGCCAAAAAATCAAATAAAGGTATAAAACTTAATCTTTCTGCGGGAGCTATCAAAGACATCGCTAAGACGGGTGGTATATTTCCACTTCTTGCAGCTATTCCAGCATTAATAGCCGCTGCAGCCCCACCTGTTGCGAAAGCAGCTGCATTAGGTGCTGTTGGAACCGCTGCTGGAATGGCATTAAAAAAAGCAACCGGACAGGGAATAAAAACCTCCAAAAAAAGGGAAGGGGTCTAAGGTTGCCAGGGACCCCATATTCATGGTACGGAAAGGGTCTAAGACTTCCCGGGACAGTTCATTGATTCTGCCTATGTCTAATTTTGATTTACTCGATGCTGCTAAAAAATTAAAAATAAAAAACTTCAGAGGTGTTTTTATGCGTGATCAATTACCAAAACAACCAAACAATATTGAAACCGAAATTATTAATCTTGATAAAAACTCTGGCTCAGGCACTCACTGGGTTACGTATACAATTGATCCGCGTGGAATTATTTATTTCGATTCATATGGACTAGCGCCACCAAAAGAATTTTTAGAATATGTTAGCAGCATGCAAAGTACTCCAATCTGGTATTCAACATTACCAACACAAACATTAACTGATCCGCCAATATGTGGTCGTGAAGTACTCGCTGTACTTGATGCTGTATCAAAATCAACAAAACCACCTCATAAAGTCGTGCATGAATATACTACGTTGTCACATTTAAACAGACATTAATAAATATAATGGTAGATATTTACGGAAGATCTTCTCGTGGTAAAGCTCAGCAGCAAGCTGATTTATCTAAATATGCAACTCTTGATCAGCTCAGAAATGAGATTGATGATTTATTAAACATTACAAGTGTGGATCAAAATGAAGTCGTTATTTTTCAGGATAAACAAGGACGATTAAAGACAAGTAATATACAACTGCCAGATGTACTCATACGAATTCCTACCGCAGTTGTTGATAATATCGTTACTTTTACTGATCAGGGTAAAATACAAGATTCCGGTAAGTCACTCAACGATTATATCAAGAAAGCTGGTGATTCATTCACGGGTCACATTATTATGAATCAAAATAAAATTACAGGCCTTGGAAACAGAGCCGCAGATACAGACGCCGCAACAAAAAGATATGTCGATGATCAAGAATCTAAGTACGTATTAGTCAACGGCGGTATAATGCGTGCATTTCTCAATATGAATAATAATGGTATTAATAATCTTAGAACACCAGAATCTGATTTTGATGCTGCAACAAAAAAATACGTCGATGATAAGGAAATTCCTATGACAACTTCGCTAAAAACAATCAATGACGAAATGACTACACTCAATGCTACTTTTTCTAGACATGTAGAAACGTTTTTAAATTTTCGTAGAAACATAAACAAAACCATTAAAGAATTTTTTGGGGAACAACCAACCGTTGACATAAAACTAGCCGACGTTAACACGAAACTCAACGACATTGTCAGTGGAATACCTAATATTGTTCAAAAAACTAATCTGATTAAAATTCCACACGGACAAATTAAAAATATCGTGTATACAGTAGCATCGGGATCATCAACATGGACACCACAAAATAACACTCTCGAACATACCGCAGAAGTAACTGGGTTATACAGGCTGTCCATGTACGGTTTGGAAATTACTGCGGCCGCTTCATCATCACCGAATGTATATCATAATCCTCTACTGGTGATGATAAATAAGAACATCAAAGAAACATTTACGTTGACGTCAACGGAAATGCCCCCGAGACGTTACTGGTGGTGTCTGGAATTCGTAGCTGAAACTCCTTAATTAATTACTTAACGTCATTGTATAATGGATCAAACCTTAGTGACAAAGTCACTAGTGACGGAGTCACTTATCGACGTTCAACGTCACAGATACTGTCAAATGTGTAAGTGTCAGATTGAATTAAAAAATATAATCGACGATTATACAGTAAAAGTAAAAAAATATCGCAGACGTATGGTTGTCATTGATATAGTTGTTTACTCAGTTTCTGCTATTATTGCTGGAGCCGGATTATTATTATCAACGATAACAATGACAGCGCCTGCAGTTATAACAATTGTCGTTTCAACTTCAACGACTATCGCAGGCGTTCTCAGTATTGTAGCTAAAAAGATAGTTACATGTACAAATGATAAATTACGCGAGTATATAATAAAATTACACACAGCAACAGCAGCCTATTCTAAATTATCCTCGTATATTTCGTTGTACCTCAGCGATGGTAAAATATCGGATGAGGAGTTCGCAACGATAATTAAAACCTACGATGAAGCATTCAGAATCGCTAGCGATTCTAGTGACTTTGTCACTCGCAATAGCCAAGCTGAAAAAATGGAGAATTAAATAATAACAATAATAATAATGTCAGCGTCCTTGACTGAGTCCTCGTCAGCGTCGAGAGAATTACTTCAACAGATCGTCACTAATACAGCACCGTCAAAAACTACTATGATATCATTAAGTTCGACCAATCCTGAGTTTAGCGTTAACTTTCCAACCGCAATTCCTGCAAAAGAAATAGCATTAGCACAATTGCGAGTTTATTATAGCTGGCCTAATATTAGATCAAAACCATTTGGTGGACTACAGCCAAATAATTCATCAGTATTTGCAAATAAGAATAAGCCTGATGGAACTCCCGATTGGCAAGTAGTTAGCATTCCAACGGGCAGTTATCAAATAGAACAGATCAACGATGAGTTTCAACGCAGGATTAAATCCATCACAGGAAAAGAATCAAAAATAGCAATTACTGCTTACGAACCAACATTATCAGCGGTGATTGAAATAAATTCTCCTGATTATGCTGTAGATATTTATCAAAGTTCGATTAGATCAGTATTAGGATGGCCTGAAGTTGCACTACTTTATAAAGGCCCACCAGAACCACAACGATCTGATTTCGTTATAGATGTTAAAAAATTTATAAAACTTCCAGAATATCGAAACACTTATCCATTTATAGAGAATCCGGATGCTTATCGTGGTTATACACATTATACTCATTTTATAGATTTCATTCAAGGTAAGAAAGGTACAACAAGAATATCAACAATTAACGTTGAAGAAATTAACTCAAAATCAAGACCAATTAAATCTGAACATGAACGTGTACTGAATGATCTAAGAAATTTATTTTCCAGCATCAACACTTTTTATGACGATGATTTAAAAAATCAAATAATTGAAACAATACAACATCTGAATCAAGTTGCATCAGACTTAGAATATACAAATAAGTCTATCGTTGACAGAGAAAAAACATTAAACGCACCGGCAGATAGATTTTTTAGTACTTACTTAGTTAATGAAGACGGCCCAATTCAGCGTGTAAGTTATAAACTTTTATTTACAACAGTGTTTCTTAAACATTATGGAATTACAGAAGAACAGCTACCAACATTTATAATTTCGAGATTTAACTCTGAAAAGCTAAAGAAATCAGTTAATGATCTTATTGATGAACACTTTAAAAGAATATGTAATTCATGGAGAAAATTAATCCCGCCACCAACCGTTCTTAAATATAATAATGATCCATATGGTGGAGGTCGCCATATCTCACCTGATATTGTTAATATAACATCAACAATCGCAGTCAATCTAATATGCGATGCAGTTGATAGTAGTTATCAAGTAGATCTTTCAAAGTCTAACCAGGTCCAGCAAGGATATATATTATATTCATTCAGTATTCAAGCACCCCCCGGTTTTTTAATTGTATCTGAGCCAATTAATCAAGTTTATCTACGTGTACATAATCCATTATTGTCAAGAATAAATTTCAAACTCACCGATCAATCAGGAAATATTCCTGATTTAAGAGGAGAAACATTAGATATTAATTTGCATATACGCTCATAGAACGTCTGAGTAAATATTATAATTAAGAGAAGAAAAAAAATAATGATTCTGAAATTTATTTATTTTTTATAACAATTTATTTGAGCAATAAAACAAAATACCTCTATATTCTCTGACATAAAATCAAAGATAAAATAGTTATTTTGTTAATCTGCAACCTCTATCTACAATTACGGAAGCTATACATTTATTATAGAAATGTACACTTCCCCTCAAACGCAGATACAGCAGTTATTTTTTTACTGATTTTTTCATGTCTAATTTAATTGCACATGTAATAGAGCGAGATAACTCTGCTCTCTCTCTGCAGAGAAAATTAAACGATTATCTCCCTTACTACTACGTTTGATTTACAGACGACGAAGATATTTTGTTTTCGTTAATTATTTAGTGATTTATTTGTTCTCTGTAAGCAATTAACTGTTAGTGAAGCAGCAATTTGTAACAGGGAGGGATATTGATGCATCTTTTGACTCTGATAACCTTAAATTCACGTCGGTTCATACAAGTGCGTTGAATTACAAATCAAAGTTATTTTTAGCTCTTATAACACATGTATTTTGACCTAACGAACGATAACTCATACAGAAAATGTAATATGCGATTATTTTCTGAATTATGTTTGAAAAATTGAAGTAAATTCACGCTACAGTTCTACAATAACTGATTTTATTCTATTAGTAAATACAAGTCTAGAGTAATCACATGTAAGACAGTGCGAATAGTTATAGATTTAAATTTAACTATATATTCATAAGAGATGCGGTGGCCGAGGTGTTAAGGCGTTTGCACGCAGATCAACTTCTGTAGACTCGCTGTGTGTTCGAGTCTCCAAAAATACTAAAGATATATTATCTTGCATTCGGCGACAGATGCTATTTATAATTGGGGGGTCAGGGGAATCAAAGCCATAACAGACAAAATACACTCTCCCACCATACCACCACGTGGTGGGTGTACTTTTGCACTCCCCGGGGTTTGTGTATGGGGGGAGAGTGTACAAAATCTGTTGTGGATTTCGAGGATTCCCCGTCATCATCATTGTATATATTCATAATCATATAATCATATGTTTGTGTAGTCCAAAAATATAATCAAAATCATAATCATATGTATATATAATCATAATCATACAATCATATGTTTGTACCGTCCTCAAAAAATATAATCAAAATCATAATCATATGTATATATAATCATGATCATATAATCATATGTTCATTAGGATAAGTTTAGGATAAGTTAGGATAAGTTTGGATAAGTTTATGTTTGTGCTGTTAAGTTTATGTTTGTTGTTAAGTTTATGTTTGTGCTGTCTGCAAAAAATCAAAATCAAAATCATAATCATAATCAGATAATCTTATGTTCATTAGGATAAGTTTATGTGTTGTGTTTGTGTCGTTAATAAAAATTACGGATCACCCTCTGAACTTTCTAGGATGTTGTTTGACAACCTAGGAGTTCACATGGGGGTTGAGTCTGTATAAATGTGTTTCGTTTAATTTCGAATATCCTCTGAGCTTTCTAGGATGTTGTTTGACAACCTAGGAGTTCACATGGGGATATATTTCGAATGCCGCTGAGCTTGCTAGACTGTTGTTTGACAATCTAGGAGCTCATATGGGGTTGTGTTGTGATTATATGTTTTGTGAATATTTTTTATTTTAAAGAAATATTTATTATATAATGAACTATGAAAACATCAATGATATTATTTCTGCTATTAAAAAATTAAAACGTGACGGAAGAAAAATATCTGATAGTCTTGATCCTCAGAAAATTATATGCGATTTTGAATCATTACAACAACGAAAATTTGAGAATAAATACACATTACCTTCCAATTATAGATTCGTGAAATTAATTTATCAATCTATGTTAGAATCCTTTGTATGATTGAGAAGAAAGTTTTTCTTAAGCTTGCATTGTTAGAGGTTCCTCATGATGATCACTTTAGTGGCCATGTGTGTTCATATGTCTGTCTATATATCCATCCATACCTTCAAATAAAATTAGTATTCAAGTTTGTTATTTTGTCAGATTGATAAGTGCAGTTGGCCACATAGTCGTGTTATTTGGTATGTGCTTGCATCTTGATACGTACCGATTTACGGAAAGCTTGGGTGTATTCTTGACACATAGATTGTGGCTAGCTTATTGTTAATTTAAATGAGTGGCTAATTAAGTCATTGACATAATTGACACTGTATTGTTTTGCTTAAAAAATAGACTTGAATTTCATAATGGATATTACACTTCAAAAGGGAAAGGTAAATCAAAATATTAATACAATTTCCCATAATACTTCATTGGGTGTTCTTTCAGTCTTATTACTTGCATTAGTTATCAAGGAATACATTTACATTCCCAATTTCATCTTTTCATAATCCTACCTGAACACGCAGTTTTCAAAACAACCTTGTGTTTGCATATATAATTATTCCCAATTTCATCTTTTCATAATCCTACCTGAACATGCAGTTTTCAATATAACCTTTGTTTGCATATATAATTATTCCCAATTTCATCTTTTCGTAATCCTACCTGAACACGCAGTTTTCAAAACAACCTTGTATTTGCATATATAATTATTCCCAATTTCATCTTTTCATAATCCAACCTGAACACGCAGTTTTCAAAACAACCTTGTGTTTGCATATATAATTATTCCCAATTTCATCTTTTTATCTAAAGCTCAAAATCATCTAAGGTCTTTCTCTTGTAAACGGGGACAGGATTGTGACCATTTTGGTGACCTCCCTTGTTAATGAATGTTTGTGTAGCAAGCAGGACTCTAAGAATCAAACAAAAAGCTCATTGCAGTTAAGCATTTTAAGACCATAAACTTCCACTGAGATGCCTTCATCAGATGTAGATACATGTACCAAAATTAAATTTGTTTGCAAATAATATTCATTAAGTGTGAACAGTGTGGACTCGGATTTGCAATTACACTGAAAGGGAATATCATAGACCCTGATCTATTAAGCAAAGTGGTCCACCTGTGCAAGTCAAGCTGTCTGTCAGTAACCCATTCGATCACCAATGCAGGTTGTGTTATAAACGATGCACAGTTTCAAGTCTTTCTAACTTGAGCAACACCGATCTAGTTTTCACCTAATACTTAAAAACCATATGCGTTCCACTACTAGAACTGTGCTGTGTGATCAGTCTTCTTTGTATACACAGTTCTGAACCCAAAACAAGAGTCTTGCACCCTGCCATGCCAGTTCCAGCCCCGACTTTGTCATTGGCGTCCAACATAACTGGCACTGTTTTAACTCGAATATCCTGACAGAATCCAGTACTAGATATATGGAAGTATTATGGACTGGCATAATTGTGATCCAGTACTCCTTACTCCCCGTTCTTTGACACTGGGTATCCATCTCAGACTTTGCTGACACTCACAATAAATGCCTGCAGATCATAAGGCTCCATTATGGGCGGATACCAGATTTGTTAGTGTCCCGTCAACCTGTTTTGCCAGCTCAGTCATCGCTACCTCAGTCATTTCGACAGAAAAAGTCAATGTACATAGAATGGTCTATTCACTCCTTTGCAGGGTTCAGGACAAGCACTCATCCTGACCAGTAAAAATTGGCATGCCAAGCAAAACGCTGCAGCATACTCTCCTCAGAGCAGAGTACATGCAGAATTGCCCATTGAGAATAAAAACTGAATGCATATTCTACCCTTACCATGCACCAAACATCACTTGATGTTTGGTTTGCTTCAGTTATAAATAATTTGTGATAAATATGCTTACTTGTTGTCAGTCTAGAGCATGTTGCAAAGAAAACGATTGTTTTGTTTATTTTTACACATGTAATGGATGTTAATGTGATACTAAAAAATGGGTAAACATTATGAACATATTATGCTCTGGTTTTAAACTTAGCCTTTGATTTCTAAATGGTGTCAGCATTTTACAGTGACCCTTCTCAGTAATTTAGGCATCATTTTGATGTGGAGAAATAGATCTGTTAGAGACAAAGTAGAACACCGGACTTCCTGTTCATTTTCTCAGTACCAGATCTAAAAGCTTGAATAGTACATGACCTTCCCTGAATTGAAATAGCCTCAATGCATGTGATTTCATGCAACCTTTCCGATTCACAGTCTTGAAGAAAATGAGGACGATATCTTTATTCCTTCTCTGGGGGAAAAGCATGCATCAGTGATCCCCCACCCCTCCGATTTAGCAACTGAAATTAAACTTAAAATTTAGCTTTCTTGAATCCTGAAAGAATGTTGCATTCAGGCTTCCCATCTAATACTAGACATGTTGAACTTGCTTGCCTGACTCATACTGAACAGCCCCTCAGAAAAAAGTTGTCAGCACAAGCATTGGGTAGATTCCTTGTGTAAGAATGCCCACCCTTTTGAACATTCCATGACCTCAGACACGTTTTGCCATCATGGAAAGGAGAATGTAAACCAGAACAAAGACATTTCCAACCTTACTGCCAATTTTGACCTGTTTTAATCAGAGGCTTTGGCTCTTTATCCAAAGTGGAATCTATCATGGATTTTGAAGCTGCTGAACAAGGCACAGTTCGAACCACTGTCCGGGTACAGTCTAGTTTTCTTACCAGACCTGTTTCCTAGTCATTTTAGCTACAGCAGGAAGAATCAGATCAACACCCTCTGCGATGATGGTTCAGTTTTTTCATGTTCATGGTGACCCCTGCTTTTGTTGCCAGGATAAGGTTCCTGCTCATTGGAAATCAGTCATTTGCCCAGAAACCGGGTTATTTTTCTTTGTACCATTCATCCCAAGGGCATGTAAAGGAACCCGTCATAGCATCAAAGTTGAAGTATAAAGCCAGTCAAGCTGATCTGAAGAGGAATATATCATTTGTTCTTTCCACTCAAGGAAGAAAATGACTCAGATTATGTCATATTAAGCATATTCATTTAGACCCATGAGAATTTCCTATTCATATCAGCTCATGGGTTTAAAGCAGTCACCTCTTGCATGGCATTCAGACAGCTGTTTCCCAGCTGACATTATTCAAACTTCATCCCAAAGGGCCTGTTTGATTTGGTGTTAGCTGTATCAACAGATCAATAGGCTGCCTTCCAAGGTCATTGAACAGTTTGTTGTGACCTGGTTACCCAACTTAAACTGAATTTGCACAGATTTAATATACTTCTCTTAATTATGTTCATACACTGACCAGGTTACCAATAGTCAGAAAAGCTAGGTGAATTGCGAATTTTCAGAAAAGTCAAGGAAAAGTTAGGGAATTATAATATTAGTCAAGGAATATTGAATTTTTGGTCAAAAGTCAGGAAAGTGTTATTATGAATGATATGTGATGCAATATTTGTGACATAAATTTGGCAAATTTCATTTCCATGATTTCAAATTTGATTCATGCATTCTCAAAGTATTAAGGGTAGCCTTAAAAATTATTTAAGTATAGCAATTATTTCTTTTTAATTTAGTTATTAATATTGCAGACTTTTGGTTAAATTACATACCAATAATGTGCCACAGAAAGAATGAGAAAACAAAAAAGCATTTTAGCAGTGTGTGTGGTATTAGTTTTTGAAGAAAATTTAAAAATCTTGTAAAGTTAAATTTGCTAGATTTGACTACATACTTTCTGATGTTATTAAGTGTACTTGTTCAAAATACAGTTCAGTATTGAGATAATATTTGTCCAGTTTTCTACTTGCTTACACTGTTAGCACAATTATGCATATTTTATATTCACTTTCTTTGAATATGGTCATCTGTTGACTCTTCATTAAACTTTTTCCAGGGTAAGGGGATGTAACTTTTGCAATCCCTTATACATTTTCCTATTGTATTATGATCGGCTAACGTTTATGAAGAAGATAACTAATTGTAGTAAGATACGTTTCTTCGATAATACTTACCCAAACATCATACTTTAACAGCCTCCCAGCTAGGCCATTCTGTCAAATACATCACTAGAAGATTGCATTTCCACTCCAGCAGTAATTGATAATTGGCATAATTTGGTGCCAACCCTCTATCCAAGGAAAATCCACTCTAGTCTTGCCTATGACAAAGAAACGACTTTTTAGCACTTTTATTGCTGACACAATAAAGCTGACTTGGGGGTGGGGTGGGGGTGGCTTGAGGCAGTAGATGTTTACCCAACATGTTGTGATAGGGTAAGTATGGAAGAAACGTATTTTACTCTATACTTTTAACCGGTCCGGTGGCCTAGTGGTAGAGCGTCCGCCTCGGATGCGGGAGGTCGCGGGTTCGAACCCTGGCCGAGTTATACCAAAGACTTACAAAAATGGTACTAACAGCTGCCTTGCTTGGCGCTCAGCATTAAGAGGTTAGTGTTAGGACTGGTTGGCCTGGTGTCAGGATAATGTGACTGGGTGGGACACCATGCTACATGTCTGCGCCATGATGCCCCAGCGCTAAACATCACTATAGACTGTCACACTGCAGACATCGTAGCGACATGACTGAAAAATTGTTAAAGCTACGTTAAAAATCTAAATCACACACACACACACACACACTCTACACTTTTGTTTCCTCTATTTTATGGCACTATACATCATGTAGGGACAATAAACCCGGATGAAGTAAAATTTTTAAATTGAAAGAATAGCCCAGACCATCCTTTTTGTATTGTACTATCTCAGCCAGACTTCCATACAGTTATGTTAGTCCCAGGTATTATAGTTTCTCAGAGGTTAATAACAAGGGATACAAAGAGCTTTGAAAGTAGTTTAAAGTGCTGAAAAAGTTCTGATTGATCACATAATCAACTTATTAATAACGTAAAGTGTGTTGCAAAGTGACAGGCATTTAGTTTATGCTTAGTAGAAATTTGAGGCAGCAACGCATTTTAATATAAAAAGTGAATACATAATAATTTATTGAGCTTGGAATATTTAGCATGTTTACAGCCACGAAGTGTCCATAAATAAATGTAATCTTATTAAATGCTGAACAAAAAACACCACTGATATTAAAAGGATAGCGTATGACTATATTTATTGTAAAATTGATAGTTGTCCTCTTGCTCACACACACACATATGCAAACATACAATTCTGAAAGAGAAACAAGTGCATGAATATATTGGACATGAATACAAATTACATTCAACAGAAAACAACTCACATCTGTTTACTTCACTGAGTTTTGTTGAAGCTGTTTCTGTCCTATAAGTATGAGTATGTTTAGTATCTATCTATATATCTATCTATATCTATATATCTATCAAATTGACCACAGTATTATAAATAGTACAATAAACATTGTGTGATTGCCTCCACATGGTTTAAGTGGTCTGACTCAATATTTAAGGTGTTCCAGAAAACGGATTTAAAATCCCTTTATATAGTGTTTACTTGTGAATTTGTACATAGTCTACACTTAAATAGTTTTAGCTGAATAATCTCGTCAAAATGGTTGCGCACATACATCAGTTGCGAATAGTCTCGCATCTTAAGGTGTTACTAGTCACCCTCTTGTACCTTCGGGATAAAGTTACCACTAATATGTGACGTTTGCTGCGGAAAATTTCTGGTGTCAATCTCGGATATATCCACCGTGTTCACATTTGCCCAGCGCCATGCAATATTTTGAAAGCCCAAAGCCTTCCGTTGTTCTTAGTATACCGTTCCTCATCCTGGTGGCTCACAGATAGTCGTATTATAATTCTGATCATACAGCACCCTTTGCACGAATCGTCCAAAGTTTGGCCGATATGCCTATATTGGTGCAAAGCTGATCTGTGAAACGTAGTGTTAATCAGTTTCTGTGAAAGACAATTTTCTGAACTGTATAATTCCAATATTTCCATGTTATGCACCTTGGGCTGTTCTCTTCTATCTCACTGTACTCAGTTTCTTATCTATTTTCCTTGCATATTTTCTTCAGTCATTCTGGATCCTGACGGGATGAATTACAGGGTGTACTTTTTATTTCTTTGATAATAGGAAAAACTTCTTGTTTCATTTTCAAATTTAATTCGATTAAGTCCCAACATCTCGCTATATAATGTAAATAGAAAACGAAAGTAGAACTAACTGCAGAGAAGTAGTTCTGCTAAAAGCGACACGAAAATGAAACAATAATTGTAAGAAGACCGAAATGAAAAGGTGTGCTATATAGTTTCGATTGCATATGATGCCAAGAAGAGATATAACATCGATGTCCCATAATTGGCGAAGGTATGCTATTTTGAATGATCGTTGTGCCACTTGAGAAAACAGAAGTCGGATGAATAAACTACGAAGTTGTACATCAATTTGATGTAGTTTCCTTTTGTTCCTTTGAAAGGGATTGGAAAGCTGAAATCAGGAGTACATGTGGGCGACGGTTAACCATCAAGAATAGTAACTCTCTGACAAACGAAGATTGGGTTGTTCTACGTAATAAAAGCGGTTTAATTGTAATCGGAACAGTAACATTTAAACGTCCACCCTGCGCAATAAGACTTATGTAAGCTTTTATTTTTCTCAACGTTTCATGTTATACCTCTAGTAAAATCCAAACAATGCTTCTGTTTCATGTCATTCTGTTTCCTTGCTTGTTGGTTTATTTGTTTTTTTTTTGTGGTCTTGATGATAACTTCTAATATTGAGCATGAAGATAATCCAGTAGAAAAGTTTTAAACCCACTTTGTATATGGTTGATTTATTGATGAAGAATTATACATAGCCAACACTTCTAAAGCACTTTCAGCTTGAACAACTGTCACCCAAAACTTTCACTGCAATCAAGATTCAAAAATAGTCACATCTACGGGCTACTAGTCACCTTCTTGTACCACTCTCCTCCAGGAGAAGACGATCTTAACTTTATGAATTCTACTGACCTGCCTCTATTTTCCGTGGAAAATTTTCTGCTATCAATCTCGGATCTTTCTACCACGTTCACAGTGATCTTTCCACACTTGCCCAATGCCTCCAGTTGTTTGAAAACCCAAAGTCTTCTATTGTCCTTGGTATACCATTCCCCATCATGTAGACACACAGATATACGGGGTATGTCACTGATTCTACAGCGCCCTTCGCACAAATCGTCTAATGTTTGCCCTATAGACCTATATGAATGCAAACTTCGCCTGTCAAACATTGTGTTGATCGCTTTTTGTGAAAAACGAATTTCAGAAGGATATAATTCCAATACGTCCATGTCGTGCAACGTCGTCTCTTCTCTTTAATCTCACTGCACCAGTTTCCTTGTATGCTGTATATATACTTTATCACTGCGCAACTGTTACAAATTTAGAACAAGGAAAGTCCAATCTATTTTAAAATACTCATGAAAGGACATTTATATAGCCCAAAAAAGAATACTGACATATATTATTTAAGATTCAATTATACAATAGGTTAATAATAAAAACACTACCTCCTTCTATCCGTGGGAATGGGCATGCCTATGGCCATATTTTCTCCTTTTGAATTTTTTTTTTTTTTTCTATATTTACTTCATTCATTTGGGATCCCAACTGGACTGACTCCTATTTTAGCATTTTGATACACATTAAACATTCATGTTTACTTTTCAAAACTTATAAGAAGAAGCCCCAATAAATGCTTTAGAAAGTAAAAGGAAAACGGAAGTGGAACTCGCTGCAGTGGAATAGTTACAATAAAAGCAACTCTATATTAAAAAAAAGAAAAACCATTTCGCATGGAAACTAGAAAGGTCGAACGGTACGCGACATAGTTTTGGTTTCATATGATACTTGGAAACGATTCAAAAAGTATATTCAGAACTTAAGCGAAGAGGTGAACATCTTTAAATCTTAGTCCATTTTGCCAATTGAAAAGACTGCATAGATATATTTTCTGTACGAACCATCCGCCTTTGTATAATCTTTGATTTAGTCTCGCTTTTTAACTTTGCACGGAATTTAAATGTTCAACTCAGAGCTATATGTGGGTAATGGTAAACAATATAAAAATAGTTTTGGGATAAGAGAATGATGGGCTATTATAAGGCATAACCAGTTTCGCTAGAACTTTATCAATCTCGATCGTAATGGCCTAATATGGTATTGTTACAAGCCAGGGGTCTTTGCTTGACCGAGCGGAGTCAAACCCTGGCGCGATTCCCGCTAGAAGTCATAAGTTTACCCCAAATTTCCAAAGACTTCTATACAACGACAGTTGTAAGTTAGAAAGCCCGACGTGTCCATTCTATACATAAATTTTACTCTAATCAATGTAAAACCACAGATTTCCCAACTTGCCAAATATCTATCAACCGCACGTTTGCATAGTTTCCCTTCATCAACATTCCGTACCGTCAGCAGTTCACGCCGTAGAAACTCTACAAATATCCCCTACCACAGGGAACTGTTTTAACTACGCCACCTTAGGCCAGTCAATCCATGGTTCCAAGGCACATTACGCCAATACAACTACATCACATTTGCCACCATGGCGACATAAACGGTCTCTGCAGAGTCCCTTCTCATTTTATTGCATTGTGTAATTTGCTGGTTTCTTACCGTAAATACTGCCACTGCAGTCACAACACCAATGTACACCACTAGATTTTAATAAGGACTACATTATGACAGGGACAGTCATGCGGTTTGGGTCGAATTCGCTACTCACTGACCATGGCATCATGGAAACTCATTAACACTTTCTCTCCGTGACGTTTGCTCCCAATAATTGGCTAATTATTTCGGGCTACGGAATATTTCCATTGCACCGAATTCCAATAATCAAACAAGTAAAATCACACAAATCTAAGAATTCCTTAAACGGGGCGCTATAACCAAATGCGCATCTCCAAATGCAGCAAGGCGGGTGAACAGACCACTTGTCTGAATCGTCATTTGTCTAAAACATAAGGTTCCTACGAAGGCTGAAAAAACAATGTCAATAACGTTAAACTGAAGCCTATAACCGAGCATATTTCCATATGGTGGAAAACAGACCACAATAACGTCAACTCGTTTGGGTTAGCTCATTTTGTTATTTTATCTTTGACTCTTTGTTTTTATCTTATAGTGTGTTTCGTTTACTCGCCGGGTCACTCAATTTTGGTCGTTCACCCGCCCTGCTGCTATAAATTAAACAGCCAGTATAAATATTATCAATAATGAATATTGGAGAACCACACTCAGCTAGATTAGCTCGAGAGCGACTGGAGGCAATTCAAAAATATTTACCTGTTCGTGATTCTGTTAAGCAACAACTACAATCACGTCAGGAATCTCAAGTTGAATTTGAAGAGGATACAAAACAATTATTTAAACCTATCACAGAAACCACTAAAGGTCTTCTTCCAACGTTAGAGAAAACCGCTGAAGCAACTGGAAAAATAGCAGAAAGAACTAAAAAAACAAAGAAGATTCTACGAGAACTTCCAGCTGAAATAGCTGCTGCTCAACCAATGCCAGAAATACTTGAAGGTATTGACCAAGCTCGTGCTGAAATAGGTGATATAAAAGATCGTATACCGGAACCAGAAAAAGAATCAGAAGCAAGAGCCAGGGTTAATCTGGTTGACAAGTTTACCGAAAAAGCTATTAATCTTATTAGAAAAGCCGAATATTTAAAATTAATTGAGATTGCTGCGAGAAGTTATTATGATCGAAAACAATATTTAAAATCTGAATTCGCTGATGATCCCGTAAATGAGGATACTTGGCACAAATGGATATATCGCATATACTATAACGTTAATCAAGCTCGAAACAGCGATTCAAAATATACTGACTATAAAAATAAGGTAGATAACTATATTGCACAACAACAACAGTTATCACCACCACAACAACAATTATCACCACCATCAACTCAACAAATATTACAGCAAGCACGACAACAAAAACAACTAAAACAACAATCTCCAAAATCACGAATACCATTGCCACAATCTCCAAAACAACAGAAACCAAGCAAAAAGGAAGAGGAGGAAGAAGAATATTGGCCGTTAGACACCTCTTCTGACAGCGCAACTGGAAGTGGCCTTACTAATTAAGGAAGCGGTTTTATTAATTGTCACAATAACGTCCTTGCTGATGTTGAACGATTAGAATCCTCATCGGAGGAAAACGAGCTGGTAATAATTCTCCAGAAATAATTAATGAAGCAGCTGATATCTGTAAACGATTATTTACAGGCGGTATCATGGATATTAATGTGTATAGGTCTCTCATTAATGAAATCGCCGATGACTACCACAGTGATTGAGTATGTAATTAAATACAGTTACTATAATAAAATGATCGTACATAGTACTCAACGTAGACCAACCATGGTCAGGGTAATAAATTCACGATTACCAGTATACAAAACAACCAACGGAGATGGACTAGGTGATGTTGTTCAGGGTCTATTTAGAAGGATAACCCCAAAAGCAATACCGATTGCAAAGCAACTGGGAATGAAAGCTATTGATGTTGTTCGTGAAAAAGGTATTGGTGCTGTTGCTAGTAAAGCATTCTCAGCAATCAAGGATAGACTAGCACGATTACTACGACGAAAACCTCAGCCACCGGTGAAACTGGCCAGCACCGAAGTGATGCCCGCAAATATTAGTAAAATAATAAATCAAGCTGCGAATCAAAAACTAGCAGAGTTGGCTAGTGTACCAATGTCAGAAAAAGAAAAAAATATAACCGCTAGTCTGATAGCAGGAAGTAGTCTTCGTGTTAGACGATAGCCAATATAATAAAGATGTTCAAACGTGTATCTGATCCCGCATTTGACATGGACGCACCAGTACTCAAGGATGAGTCTGTGCGTCATTATCAATATTATTCTTATGATGCACGAATTCCAGATCAGCGTGGACGAATTGAACTTCAAGTTCAAGAAACAAGTAGGTATTTCTTACCCGCTGAAGCATTTATTGAAGTAGAAGGTGAAATTTTAAAAACAGATAATAATGAATACAACGCTGATGTTAGAGTTGGTTTTGTTGATAATGGCATCATGGCGTTGTTTGATAGCGCTACGTACATGATTGACTGAAAAAATATTGAATCAATTCAAAAAGACGTCGACGTTGCAACGACGATACTTGGCCTTGCAAGATACAGCTATGATTATTCAAGATCAGCTGGTCCATCAATGATGTTTGTAAAGGATACTTCTGACCGCCCTGACAACAAACAATATGATATAAGACGACCAAGAAACTTCGCCGGCGCCGCTGACGTTGATGTAAATCCGGTGGTTCATGGTGCTAATTTTGAATTTAACTTAGGATTTGCAGCACGTAGATCAATGTTGAAAGGTAATAGGAGAGCGTTTGCGTGTACAATTCCACTGTCACATATCTTTGGATTCTGTAGAAATGTCAGAAAAGTCGTTTTCGGAGCTAAGCATACAGTTGTACTTGTACGAAAAGCAACCGACGATGATGCAATATGGCGACCTATTGGTGATGCTGGTAAAGTAATTCTGACAAAACTTTCATTGTGGATGCCAGTAATGAGTCCATCAATATCTGAAGAACAAAAGTTACTTTCTTTCATGGACAGCGGCGGTAAGTCGACGCTATCATGGCTAACAATGACCACAGATTCTATCCAGAGTAACATCAATGGTTTATTTACATGGCAAATAGCTTCTCAGCAGGGT
>JAECUM010036638.1:0-45362 GCA_016617855.1 Megalonaias nervosa | reverse complement strand
GATTTTAGGCTGGCAATCAGTTTATTCATGTATCGTTTAATCTGAAATAATGCAGCACAAATAGTTAACAATGTTGCTCAGTATTGAGAAGATTTCAGTTCGCGTGTGCGCACACTCACACGTGTATATATGCAACACACATTGACAAATGAAGTCAAACAATAAAACAAAATAAAAGATACGTACAAGCAATTCAAAATGCAGCGACTGAACACTGACAAAATACTAAAGTTGTGTTCTCAAAGAACTGTCACTGGCACATGTGTCTAGCTAATGACATTCACATAGCCTCTCTCTCTCTCTCTCTCTCTCTCTCTCTCTTGATGGAAGCTCTTTGTGAAATATCGATGGAAATATATATGTGTATGATACTCCAGCTATTGGATAGCCATAGCTCTCCGATGATGTATAGAGAGGCATACGTAACAAAGAAATCAGATAAGGCAATATGATCTAATATTTAGCCACAGAAGTACCATGCTACAATTGCCCTTGACCACTAAGATTTTTAAAGCTATATATGTTTTGCAGTTGAGCGAAGAGATTATTAAAAATGAAAACAAAATAATAGTATTCAGTTCAATTTACACGAGACACATCCACTCCTATATGACTTAGTGACCCACCACTACATTATGTTCCACCCAAAAGAAAAAAGAGAAAGCACAAAATGGGCTAATACTGGGCTCGAACAGTTGATATGTTATACTTTAGTACTAAAATTGAAACCAATTTACTTTGGCATCATCGGTCTGCATTCACGCAGTGCGGACTATTCACTATAAAAATACGTCTTTGGCCTAGTGGGGTTCAAAATGGTAAAATATACATATAATAGCTTCGATTATCTGCATTTTGGTTTGTTTTGTTTTTCATTTAATAAGCTACACATTGTATACCCATCGTTGCACTAAAAAAAACAAAAAACAAATCGTGCAATAATAATTTTCTTTGAAAACTGTTGCAATCAATAGTCATGTTAAAATAAGCCGGTAGCTAACTGAGTGGGTTTTTTAAATCAAGACGATAAATTAAAGATATTTCTAAACTAATTCACAATATTCAAACAAATGAACAATAATACTAACGAATATTCCATTGTTACTGGATTCAGTGCTGATTTCAAAAGATTAATGTGTGAGTGAAATTCACATTTATTATTCATATTACGATCATGTTTGCCCGAGTGTCAATATATTTCAAATCATAGAAAAGTAGAATATAAATAATAAATGCAACATAATATGATCAAGGTAACAAGAAATACACAGACCATTTTAGTCAAAAAAAGAATTATCGATTTTTTTTTTGTGTTGTAAATATCATTCCTAAACGCTCCTCTTCTGTAATTTGCTGTCCTCATCCAAATATTCCGATTATGATTTGAGCTAAGGAATGCCTCAAAATGCAACCAGAAACAGAAAGAGACAAAAACACAACGGCCCATACAAATAGCAATCATCAATATAAACGTCAATTTTGTTTAAAGAAACATGAAATGACATTTTGTGTTACTGTGTATTAGGCCTTTACGGAGACGGACGTAGCATGTAGTCTACGTTATGCATTTTGGATTCATTTCATTTCTTCTCGTTAGTGATGAGCGCAAATGAGAACATGTACAACATTTGCATATGTGTTAGATAGTTACAAAAAGTATGTGTCAAAGTATCAAACGTGTTCTCCAATGCGCTGTTTGTTTTTGATGTTTTGAAGAGGGCGGAAATCTGTCAAAATCTGAGTATTTGGTTGAACGCAAGTCTACTTAATGGAGCTCCACTACAAATATTTTCTGAATTTTTATTTTGCTTTCGTATTTTCTATTAGATTTAAACTATAGAAAATGTAGAAATTAACCTTGTGTTTGAGCTGAAAAGTCTGAAAAGCGCGTTCAAAAACGGACAAAGTCGACGTATGTATGGCTTTGCTAAAACTTATCGACACGTAATATGGTCAGGTGACAAATCAAACTTGTAATCTATGGCCCTAAAGGCGAGATTGGATGTGTAAGCTTTGCCATTAATTTATGTGATAATAAAAGAGTATCTACTGCTGTCGCCCATGGGACAAAAGAATTTAAGTACATAGTAATGTATTCTCCTGGAACTAAAGCTGTTTTATACGCAGTTTTAAAGTAGTTGATAAGCAAGTATATTTCACATGTAATTGGATAGTGGGAGTAGTATATGGGTACGATATGGAGACAATGGGACTTGCTATTGAAACAAATGAATATGGGATGGAGGGACAATGGGAAATCAACATGGAGGGAATGTATGGGACAATGGGAATTGAACATGGTGGGTCTGTCTTAGGACAAGGGTACTTGAACATGGTGGGACTGTCTAGGGACAAGGGGACTTTAACATTGTTGGGACTGTCTAGGTACAATGGGAACATAGAACAGGGTGGGTTGGTCTGTCTAGGGTCAATGGTTTTATAGGGACAAACACAACATAGACATACACAAACACATATATACACATATTTGGCAATTTAGTAGAAATCTTTTCGAGACAATGTAGTGGCCCTGAAAAGGGCCGTTGAGATTTTGATAACACCACCTAGTTAACACAGGGAACATCGCACGGGTCTTCTTCTCTTCCTCATATCATGTCTGGCATCCGGACCGTAGATTAAGACTCGCTTCAGACAGTCTTGCCTCTCCACATAGATCCTTCATTTTCAAATGGCCATATCTGTGATCTTCGTGATAGCCCATGATGATTTCACATACATGGGTAAGTCCGATGTGAACAGCATCGACGATATAAAGGTAGACGACTCTATCTAAGTCCTCATCTTGTCACAAGAATAGGTGAATAGAATAATGTAAGTGACTTGTATTTATAGTTTAAGAGCGGATCGAAACGACTTGACTTCTTTTAACAATCCAAACGCACGTTACAAAATTTAGGCAGGAGCGCTGAATATTTCCTCCAATCAGAAGAGAGCTACGTGTGACGTCACATTCCATATATATAGGTGAGCTAGCGTCGGTGCACAGTGAATCGATGCGAAAGAGTTCCAAAATGACGGAAACTAAGAAGACGATGAATTGGGATGCGCCGGCTGTGGAGACGAGGAGTGATGGTATAGCAGCGGCTACCAAAGCAATCACAGTGAGACTTCCACAAGAGAATAATTTAGTGGGATTTAGTGGATTTCCTTTCTTCTTCGCAAGAATTTGTACCAGTACCACTACCTTCAACACCTTCTCCTTCCTTACCTCAAGTCGAGGATTTTAGACAAAAGCAGAAAGAAGAATTGGAGAAATGTTTGCAACGGAAGAAAGAAGCAGAACAAGCCTTTCTCATTCAACAGCAACAGCGAGAATTGGAGTTATTAGCGGACGACCTTCGCAGCATCAAGAGCAGCCTCGTTCAAATTAACAAACGTGTAAGCCCGAGCCATCGTCGTGGGAAGAACGTATGCTGACAAGAACGACAGGGCATAATGGAAAAGAGGCTGGGAGAGCATTCGAAAATCGAATCTAGCCAAACAACAAAGAGAAGCACAAGTCCTGTTACAGCAAGCTGGCCTATCCAAAGACAAACCTTGTGGCATTCCTGAAATAAAAAATTGCAAAGCGTCTTGGCTACATGCTACACCCTCAAGAAGTGCGTGGAGACGTGTTGTTTCGAGGCGACGATTTCAAAGATGGAAAATACATTCACGTCTATGATCACGATGAACATTTTGATGCCATTGCCAGTATCACAGCATTCCTCAGATGCGGTTATTATTGTGAGAAATGAGACTATGGTTATAACAATTGAGAGCAACTAGCATTGCGGATAGAAATGTCGAGGATGTTGAGAAAGGACAAGAACGAGTGCATTGCCCTGCTTGTCAGGTAACTTTTGTTAGCTCAACCTGTTACCAACAACATCTCATGTCCCAAGGTTCCCAGCGGAAAAGTGCTTGCCAACTGCTGAGATTGTGCTCTACTTGCGTACGAGTCATGCATACTAAAAGTGCCAAGGTAAACATTTGTCGATGAAAGAAACGATATCACATTTGTCGCCAAATTGGAGGAGGAGGAGGATGACAAGAAGAAGAAAAGGAATTTCATCTTTATCGATTTCTAATGCATGCAAGAGACCGGCATTCACATTCCTAAATTCTGTATGACTCATCGAGCGTGCGAGAAGTGCATCCAAGAACCTATCTTTTGTCATTGCTCGCACTGCAGCAAGATTCCTGGAGGACGTGAACAAAGTCTTTCGGGGACCTAACACGCTGGCCGATTTCGTCCAATGGACCTTAGACTCTATCAACCAGACATGGAGTCAAGAGAACATCGAACGTTATTGCGATTGACATCGCCATGCCACGGTGAATTGCTCCTAATTTCGCGGGATACGATGGATAATTTCTTCTCAAATACTATCCAGAACAAGCCATCGAGCGTCCTAAAGTCACCTTGAACGGAGCCAAAATCATCTCCATGCAAGTGGACCAAGTACAGTTTAAAGATTCCATGAGTTACTTAGCTATGTCGTTGAGTCGAATGCCTAAAACGTTTGGAATGACAAAAATGGCCAAAGGCTATTTTGAGCACTTTTTCAATACCGAAGCCAATCAATACGTCGTTCTACCACATTTGCCTGAAGGTCTCTACTACGACCCCGACAACATGCGCACCGAACAACGAGACTGTTGAAGGACTGCCAAGAAAATTGCAAGAGAAGATCTACAAGGAAGTTTATCTAGGACTTGCCCGAGTAAAATCTCAATTTGTGACTGTAGAACTTTTGTGTCGAGACATTCACAAGAGGAAAGTGAACAAACTGAACAAACGCATTAGATTCCACTGGATCAACACTTTGTTCTTCAGATTATTCTTGTATAGACCGTTTACATCGGAAGAGTTTATTACCATTCTTCACAAATACCCTGAATGTCAGTGGGCAGAAATTACAGTCTACCTCTAGCAAATCATCTCTGAGACAAGTTTTTGAATAACTAAGGACATTCAGAAGTTGCCACTACGTGGGTATAAAAGTTTCCTATCATGCCACGACCTTTATCAGTAGTGATACAACAGATTCCGTGGAAGGAAGCTAATGACACTATTCAGACTTTAGAGGATTACCAAAACTTCTTATGTGAATTGTTTCCTTTGAATTTTGGACGCCAAGTGGTTTATGTGTTAGTGACTTCCTTTCTGGGATTTCGTTTATATGTAGATTTCTTGTGGACTATTTACGAACATTATCTACAGCAAAGATATTATGGTGACTCCTTTAAATGTGCACGAGAGGCTCATTCTGTTAAAAGCGTTGCGCTTTCATCTCGATACATCTCTACCTCTACGGGAAGGAAACATTCGTACACTTTTAGACACTCTAAGAAAACTCCCAAGAAAAGTCCCAAGAAAACAGCTTCTACCCGCAAGAGAGGCAGTGCTGCCCGGACGCAACCTTACTTACTCAAAAGACCACCTGCGGTGACCCTGTCTTCAGCAGCAGCAGCAGCAGCAACTTCTTACATCACTATTGCTAGTGATCCCAGCCAAACCCTATTTAATACGCCTCTGTCCCATTTTGATGAAAAAATGGAAACCGGTTTCTCAAGGAACTTCTCCTAAGTCGGCGACGACCACCTCCTCCTCATCTCTAGCCGGTGCGGCAGCCAATGAAAAGTACCCTATCCCAAAATCAAAGTCCAAGAGAGATCGGAAATGCTACAGTTTACTGGATTTATCCAAGGAAGAACAGTCACGATTTAGTCCGATGCGAACCCCTGGACGTAGAATGATGGCCGTCATGAAGATGATAAGACGTACTGACAATCATTGGCGACGTATTCCAGTATAAAAACGACCCGTGCCAGACGATTGACATCATTGCTGTTTTGCTCCTGAAAGAAAAGTGCTCACCACCATCGCCGTTCATTGCCAGTAAAGGAAAACGAAAAGGACAGACTCTTCGTTTAGCCATGCATTCGAAATAAAACCTCTTAGCCAAGCATCGACGCGTTCGTCGTCAACATAAGAAAATTTTCACCTGTCAAAAGAAAAGAGGTTGCTGCAAAGGGGAGGATTTATTCATTTTTCTATGTTCTAGGGACATCTACACAAAGATTTTAGTCTATTAAGAGGACTAAAAATATAAAATAAATGGGCATGTGTCGGGCGATTGACTTCACTGTATTTTTGTGCTAATTAAAGGAAAAATATGTCAACCACAAGAAGCTATCACTCTTCACCCAAAAAATAAAAAAAGGAAAGGACTGCCTCTTCGTTTATCCAAACATTGGGACGTGTTGTCGGTCCTGTCCAATTTCCTCCACCCATGCGAAAATAACTCATTCAAACATTCTCGAAGGACATCATCGATACCGTGTGTGAATGTTGTTTGAATGTCTTGAAAGGAACAATACCTTTGTCTAAACACCCGAAAGTACATTTAGCCAATGGTGTGTTATCCATCGGTCCGAGATATAAAGGAAAAAGAAGATAAAAGGGACCTCTTTGTGATAAGATCTCATACGTGCACTTTGGAATCTCATGGAAGGACAAAAGCTGATTTTAGTGCCCTACAAACAATGGATGGAATTCCATCGTTGGCAAGAACAACGCACCCCGCATTTACGTCCCTATCCTCATCTGACCGAAATGTCACAGTTACAGCACGAATTGCAATCGTTGATGGATCGCAAAGATTTGTCAGAAACGGAAAAATCGCAACTCTTTCACCAGAAAGCTTTAGAGGAAACAACTAAACCGACTCTAAAAGATTTCAAGGCCATGATTTAAAGTCAATCGCCACCCCCACCCCCAAAGTGACCAAGACAGCCACGGAGATGTCAGAAAAAGGAGAAGAAGAGTTTCAAACTCCGCCAGAAAAATTACGCAAGTTAACAACACCACCTACATCATGAATTGGTTGGATAAAAATATGATGGCAACCCCTTCTTCATCAGAAAAGAGAAGGAAAGAAGAGAAGCTAAGCAAGAACTTATTACCCCTGTGCAGACATCCTCCTTAACACCTATCGCCCTTCGGACACGTAAAGCATTACGATCCAAGAAAATACCACACGAGGAAAGTAGTTGCATCAGTGAACAGTGTGTCACTTATTGAGGAGAGATCAATCCTGCCCATCCTGCCGATTACGGAGGAGTTCAAAAATTGTGCTGTCAAATCCCAACTGAAAAGTGTACGTTTACCTCAAGTGCAACGATTATTACAAGAGCAGGCCACGTACACGTTAAAAAAACCCATTCGATCAAAATTTTCCAGACGTCGCACCAAAATGGAAGACATCGATCATCAATGGCAAGCTGATTTAGCCGATGTCTCTCATTAGGCTACCTACAATCGCGGTTACAAATATTCTTTTCCAAACTTGCCTGGGTCGTGCCTTTGACTTAAAATCGAGCTCTGAGTTAGTACGAGTCTTAAAACTGGTGTTGAAACAAAGTTGTCTTCCAAATATTCAATGGCAAACAGAAAAAGATACCGAATTTCTGAACCAAACTTTCCCAAAAAAACTGAAGAAAAGAGACATTCATTTATTCACCATCGAGAGATCCAAAACCAAAGCCAGCATCATGAACGTTTTTAACACACTTTGAAAGAACGGAGGTGGAAATATTATACGCATCAACACACTCTCCAGTACATCGACGTCTTCACAGAGCCTGGGCAAAGCTTAAAATCAAAATACCATCAGAGCATCGGAAGCGCCCCAGAAGAAGCGACTGCAGACAATGAAGTGGCCATGTTTGAGCGCCTGTTTGGTACGTCATCGATTGTGGTCCCCAAGAAACCTGGACTGTTGACGACGGGATATTGGATGCACATTGGCAAAACCAAACACACATTCGACAAAGGTTACTTACCGAACTGGACCAGCAAATTGTATCGTGTCACTGGACAAGCAACAGCGACCACTCCTTCTCCCAGTTCTTCTCTGCAAGGTCTACAAATGCAACCCCTGTTGATGTGGTGTGGAGAAAGTGTGCCTAAAATGCAAATCGTCTTTTTCTGCCAAATCTTTGTGGTGTATTTTGTCATCTGTGCCGCCATCACCAATTGGAATTTGCAACAAGGAAATAAACAATTGTGGACCCTTTTACTTAGCAGTTGCATTGGTTACCTTCTACCTGATTCTTCCCTGAAACACTCTACCAGTAACAACGGGAGCCATAGGGCCAACACCAGTCACACTCCAAACAGTAACAACCCTCCTCTGGAAACTCCTTTGACCTCGAGTGACTCCTCGGAAGACAGAACTCTGGAATGATGAATAACCTATTTTACTTAACTTTTCACAGTGAAAGTTCCATGGATGTTTTTCTCCATAACATCTTGTGCTGTTTCAAGGCCAAATTACCTCAGACCATCCAATAGGATCACAGAGCACATTGGGAAGTAGCTTTGGAAGAAATCATTCATCCCACACAAATCCTGAATATCACCGACAATTAAAACTCTTTTTGGGTCGAAATTTCTAAACCTACAGTTATAAGAAAACTTGGATGCCAACGATCCTGGTTTGTACGTAACCAAAACTTCAGCGTCACACAATTATCTACTGAGCAATTATGAGATGAAAATTCCTGCAGCCTATTATTTTAACGAACAACATCTGGTGGAAACGATTGCGAGCAGTTTCGACTCTCAATTTGGCAAAGCCCTGAGCAAAACTAATAACAAAACTGTCACGATCGAGTACCACAAGTTTGCTCGTCTCCTCCTGGTGAAATTTACGAATGCCCAAGCGGATCACTTTTAATCCCAGTGTGTCTGACATGTTGGGTGTAGAGAAGATCAAATTATTTAATGGTCAGGTTTCCCCTAACATTAGTATCTCCAGCAACAAGCGATTATTTAAGTTATTTCGTCACTCTGTAGAATTGAATGAAGGATTAAATTTGATCTTTGTGTACTCCGATCTGGTGGAGAACAATGTGGTTGGGTACACATCTTCGAGTCATTCCTTTCGAAGTGGATCTTGCCGTGACTAATGACGAGGAAGGTAGAAACGCGTATCACGTTCACCGCTAATTTGTACATCCTCACTCTTTACCCGTCAGTAAGTCGTATTTCGACAGTGTCAATAGTGGTATAAAAGGAGATCTGGGACAAAATATACCATTCACAAAAGGAAAAGTCACGGTGAAACTCCATTTTCGAACACGATTCTCTAACGACTTGTAAGTTATGTATCCTGTGTACCTAGCAGTCGCTCGACAACGAGGACATGGTTTAAGAGATATGCTGAACTCAGCGTTTTCGTTCCGTGGCACCCGTCATAAAAACCTGTCATAAAACCTATGGAGACTCGAGGTTTGTACGCGTTGAAAGATGTCGCTTTGACGCAAGGAATATAATTTCTCCAAAATGTCATCATCGACAAACAAATCTCAAAGAAGCCATGTCGATAGCAGGCAAAATATTTTGCTTCAAACTGGAAATGACAATTTGGCTTGAGAAACACTAAAAATACACTGCATGATGCTTTCCTTCTTTTTTCACGCCACAGCAAGGACAAGGCAGAAAGAGACGAGAAAAACCCTCTAAAGGACTTCAAAATACGTTGCGTGAAAGACGAAGAAAAGATGAACAGCCATAGAATTAAACGTCTTTGATTATTAAAAAGACAAAATGATGCACCGAGAGTCTTGCGAATGTTCCAAGCCAGAACTGGATCTGTTAGCCATGTCACCCACCATGGTGACGATGCAAGAATCCCAATAGGTAGAATTTCATCCCATCTCCTCTTTGCCTCAATCCCCATCGAATTTGGAATCAAAGGACAGCCCGAAGATGACATCGATCTGAATAGCAGTTACTTGTACCTGAAAGTAAAAGTTCTCGATTCGACTGGAAATTCTATAGACACCGAGAAAGTAGCTCCCGTCAACAATTTCATGCATTCCTTGTTCAGCGAAGTGGGTTTGTGCTTGAATAACAAACTGGTCAGCAGCAGCATCGATACTTACCCTTACCGATCGTACCTATAAAATCTCTTGAATTACGGAAAAGAAGCCCAAAACACCCTTCTAGATGCTTCCGTGGTATGGAAACCTGACACGGCAGGCAAGTTTGACGACACCGATTTGATTACAGCTAAAGAACCAGACCGCAATATGGGATTCAACGAACGTGGAAACAAAATCAAAGATGGGCAAAGTTTAAAACTGACGGATGGTTTGCATTTGGACAGGTGGTTACAAGACAAGTATTTGCTGAACGGAGTAGATGTCAGCCTGAGATTGAATCGAAGCAGTACCGCTTTCCATTTGATGGCTGCCAATTACAAAACCGTCATCAAAGAAGGCAGACTTTACGTACGACTCGTGGAAGTGTTGCCTAAAGTGGGAAACGAGATCAGCCACACTTTGAGCAGAACGACCAACAAGTATCTGATACAACGAGTAGAAGTGAAAACCTACACCGTTGCCAATGGACTCCGATCCAGGATCGAAGATCATCTAGTTCCAAAGACAGCTACCCAAACGTTTAATCATTGGCATCATTAGCAATGCAGCCTTCAACGGAGTCTAGAATCAAAATCCTTTCGGGTTGTAGCACTACGACGTGTCCAAGATCAAAGTCAGTCGAGATGGCAAGACCTTGTGTACCCGACCCGTCGAACCTAACTTTGACAAGAAGAATTACATGAGGTCGTACTTGTCCCTGTACGAAACCATCGGACAGGTCACAATAACAGTCACGGCATTTCGTACGACGCTTATGCAGGACTTTACGCTTTGTGTTCTTTTGATTTCACTCCAGACCAAGGCGGCGACGAGGAACATTTCCACCTTATAAAATCTGGCCAACTTCGTGTGGAACTTCAGTTTGCAACAGCTTTATCCGAGACGGTGAACGTCATCTTGTTTGCAGAATTCGACAATACGATAGAAATGAATAGTTAGAGAGAAGTGATTCTAGACTATTAGAAGGTATGGACGACTCTTATCCCTCTCTGAACTTTATAGCCTCTTTGGAGAGGAGTACTGAGAATGTCTTTGAAGTAAAACCAAAAGGCAAAGACGAAGAGGACATCACGATGTCGAGCTGGCAAGAAAAAGAAGTAAATTTAGTCTCTTGTTTTTGCTAAGTACCTGGCTGAATAAATTACAGCGTTGACCCACAAACATTGTTATGGATGTCAAAACGATCATCCCAGTCAAGTTAACATGATAAACGCCTGAAGATGAGCCAAGAAGAAAAATTGGAAGAATATCTGTATGACGCTTGTAGTCTCATCTCGGAAGAAGCAGTGCTGCATCAGTTGTATAAAGACTTGCGTGACCATTCCTTCCCTCCATTGACTTCTCTGGAGATCGATCGCATAGAAGCTTTCTTTCCACAGATTTTGGAGACGAAGCGAAGAGCCCTTTACTTCACAGAGATTTTCAAGCAAAAGGTCAGGATTGAATTGATGACTTATCATTACCTGTGAAAGACATAACAAAAAACAAAACAAAAAAACCCCCAAAAATACAAAAAATAAAATAAAAGCAAACAAATGGATACCTGGTAACTTCATTACCTTTTGAAAAACAGTTCGTACACCGCTTCATGAATCCTGTCGTGTGCGCTAAGGATGAACTTCCTCATCGCAAACCTAAAGACAATCAAGCTTATATCATCAACACCGACGACAGTCATCTCCCAGGAACTCACTGGGTAGCCGTCTAGTTTCTCAACGATCACAGTGTGAAGTATTTTTATTCTTATGGATCACCGCATTTGGAAGACGACATCATTGACTTTATGAGAAGAAATGCCCAGACGACGCTATTCAATAATGTGAAATTACAAGGCACAGATTCCATGGTGTGTGGACAATATTGTGTGTATTCTCGTCATCAAAGCAGTCTTGGATATCCCTTAGAACATTTAGTGACTTATTTTGATCGTGACTCTTCTAGAAACGATGACAAAATAGAAAGATATTTCTTGAACATTATGCTTATCTCTTGTCTTTAGCTAGGAAACGTAGTGTTCATCAATGGCCAAATGACCTAAATCAGTGGAAGTCGAGCTTGACTTCGTAACGCTGTCAACCTTGGAAATAAGTTCCTGTTTGAAAAAAAAAATTGTTGATGTATTTTTGTTTGTTTGTTGCGAATTAAAAATGTATTGTTGAAAATGGGTGTCTGTTGCTTTTTAAAAAATGAATACTGTATGAATACATGCTCTTTCACCTCTCTCTATCCCTCTGGATTATGTTAGCTATAGCTTTCCTACAAAAAACCGAGGGTTGTTTTCTATTGCGTCCGCGCTTGAGACATATAAAACTGTGCAATTATAACAATTGTCTCTATTGCCCATCTCCAGAAAATTTATACCACATCTCCAATATCTGTCCCAGATATCAGGAACAAAGAAAGGTATTTGGGTTGAAGCAGAAGAAAATATGATTACCAACGAATTATCCTGATTTTAAACACAAATATAGGAAAGACATACTTAAATATTATTAGTTTCCTTACTGACATAGGGAAAAGGGGAAAAATGTAATAACCCATGACTCCCACCACTAAATCTTGTGTTAACTATCCTACCTTGTTCCTCATGTCATACACATATCAAAGGCACACACCGGCTGAAATGGGCCTTGATAAAGGGACATCAGGGATATCGACCGATGAAGGAAGCGAGCTTTCAGGTCGCATAGGGCCTGATTAGGCCGGTGCTCAGTCTCAGAACCAGCTCCTGCCACTAGTACGCATGCGGACCGGGGTTTGATATCATAAAAGTACTGCACATGGTAGCAAATTCATCTAATAACAAATAAGCAATGCAAAAAATATTCAATTATACTTACCTAAATAACCCTATATGATCAATCAATCAAATTTGTGCACATGTAGAGTGACGAAGTAATTCAACTCAAGCAATGCATATGGTAACACAATCATAACTAACAACCATTAAATAAGGCAATACTCTAGATTCCTCACAAAGACAATAAGAGCACTGGTCGTTAGCAATGCAATGATGATAAGTCCGGATAGAGTAGTTTAATCACTAACATATCTTCTTACAATGGAACTCTACTACAAGTGGTGAGAGCTGATAAATTGTAGCAGTATTAATCTAACGTAATTAGAAAAATGGTGGCATACTGTAAGCCATCAGGTATCAATAAACTAGCAACGATAATGATTAGATAAATTAGCTCTATAAGGTGGCAAATTCCCAAGACCACCAGGCGAAGCTGCACAAGCGGCACATAAATAATTTTAAACTTTTTATAAGACCCAAAATTTTAAGAAATATAAGGTGGTCTAATGCCCAGGACCATCAGGCCCGGCTGCACAATGCGGCAATCAAATAATAATAATAATAATAATAATAATAATAATAATAATAATAATAATAATAATAATAATAATGAGGACTTTGTATAGGCCTAATCTTCCGAAGCTCTAAGCGCTTTACAACATTTGACAACACTTAGAAAAAAACCCCATATATAATGATATGATTACAAAAATAAAAACAAACACCACGAAATTAGAAAACAGAATACATGCTGTAAATATTTAAGGTAATGAAACATTATTAGGTCTTTAAGTCTGTTCTTGCAGCTGAAATAGGTGAGTTTTAAGAGCGCTCTTGAATGAGATCACTGTGTCTTTGTGTCTAAGTTCAGTGGGCAATTCGTTCCACGTTGCTGGGCCCTGGTATGCAAAAGAACGTTGTCCATATGATTTCATTTTCATAGTGGGAATAACGAGAATACGAGTGTCAAAAGAGGAGCATAAGTATCTTGCTGGTGTGTACACATGGGTGAGGTCAGATGGGTATGTTGGACTGGAGCCCGTCAGTGAAACGTAGCACAGACAACAGATTTTGTGTTTAATTCTTGATCGTATGGATAGCCAGTGTAGGGTACAGAGCAGGGGGAGGCGTGCTCTGATCGTGGTACTTTAAAGATGATCCGAGAAGCTGTGTTTTGAACTTTTTGAAGCTTCTGGAGTAGATATTGAGACGAACCAGCCAGAATTGAGTTACAATAGTCCAGTCTTGAAAGTACTAAGGAACACACAAGTGTTTTAGTGTTATCAACTGAAAGATTCTTGCAAATGGAGCTGATGCGTCTCAGCTCAAGATATGCAGCCTTGCATATGTTCATGACATGTTGGTGCAATGAGAGAGTACTGTCGAGAGTAACACCTAGGTTTCGTACTGACTGTGTGAATTTAATGTTGGTGTTGCTGATATTTATTGTCTGAGGTAAAGGATGCGAATGAGAAAGTCTTTGTGTTGTAATCAGAATGGCTTCAGTTTTATCATCGCTCATCTGCAGCTTGTTACATGTCGTCCACGATTTCACATTGGAAATGCACCTCTCTACGCATTGGATGGTAGTTTCAACTTCAATTGGGTGGCTAGATTTGTATATTTGGGTGTCATCAGCATACAATTGGTGAGACACTGGATGATGATCTATGACACTTGAGAGTGGCTGTGTGTACAGAATGAAGAGAACAGGTCAAAGAACAGACCCCTGTGGAACACCACAACATAGATCAAATGGGCTGGAGTGTTTTCCATTTGCGGACACAATTAGTGTCCTGTTGACCAAGTTGGACTTGAACCACAGTAAGGCTGTGTCCTGAATGCCAAATACATGCTGGAGACGGTGAAGTAATATATCATGGTCAATTGTGTCAAATGCTGCAGACAAGTCAAGGAGACTGAGGACTGTAATCTTTCCGCTATCCAAAGCAGAGAGAAGGTCATTGACTACTTTCAGAAGAGTAGTTTCAGTACTGTGGCAAGGGCGATATGCAGACTGTACATTGCTAAAAGGACTGTTTGAATTCAGATGAGATACAAGTTTGGATAGAACAACTTTTTCTAAGATTTTTGACATGAATGGGAGATTAGAAACTGGGAGGTAGTTCTTTAAATCGTTATGGTCGAGTGTTGGTTTCTTCAGCAGAGGCTTTACAATGGCAGTTTTGAAAAATGATGGGTATTTGCCGAATGAGAGAGAGGTATTAATAACACCAGTTAGTGAAGGAAATATTGGATCTAAGAACTCAAGCAGCAGTGATGTCGGAATCGGATCAAGTTCACATGACTTTGGTGCACTCTTCATGACGATTGTACGTACTAAATCCATAGAGACAGGTTCAAATGCTGCTAACGGTTGCCGCTGAAATTCTATATCGCAACTGTATGGTGACGACTAGTCAACTGAAATTGTGTTGTCAAGTTTATCTCTGATGGTTTGTACTTAGTCACGGAAGAAATTTGCAAACAGGCCCGGAAGGTCGACTAGAGAGAAGGTAGTTCGAAGTGGTGTACATTTGTTCCTTGACATTAGCTTGTTAGTAATCTCGAATAGCTCTTTGCATCTGAAACTTTCCGTGATTTTAGTACTGTAGTGGGCTGATTTCGCTGCATGGACTATGTTTGTGACATTCTTCTTAGCGGCTAACACACTATAGTTAGGGCCTCAAATCAGAATATAAAAGGCGGAACCCCTGCCACTAGCTCCCTCCGCGCAAGGTGGATCAAATACTTTGCTATTAAATTACCCCAACTTTTACCGCTTTTAAATAACTACCCCTTAGTAAAGCAATTACCGCTGTGGTTCTAGCTTCTTTCATAACAGAACAGAATCCACAACTCAAACTTTTGTCTAGACGACATTTTATTTTTTTCTGCAATTGAGAACAAAATTATATCCATCCGTCCTACCTGCCTATCCACCATCAGGTACTGCAATTAAACGGTGTGCTATGCACAATGAAATGCGTGAGAGAATGAGGCTCAAATTTCAAAACTCACGACTAATTAAATATCCCACCTTGTGAGAAGTAATCAGTTGCGCATGCCAATGGGTGAATGCGACTAAAAAGTAAGTAAGTTTGACCATCCATTGTGACTCGTCAACCAGTGAACATGACTTCCAAATTAGCCATGCTGAACGATGCCCATATACATATACATCGTGTCAGGCAAAACCTGATACGGAAGCCAGAAGATGTGAGAATGATGAAGGCGGCACAAACCTTCAATGAAGAGGTCTTTAGGGAAGAAATAAAAAGGAGCATGAAGGGTGGACAGAGCTGTACAGATTCCAAAAACAACAGCTGAGAGAACAGCAGCAGCAACAACAGCAGGAGCAAGAAAGAGGCTTTGTCGACTTAGAATGGACACCAAGGAGTTTTCCTTCTCCTTCCGAAGAAGCAGGCCGTATCCTGTAGGAAAGCCTGCACCGAAACAAGGACGTAATCCCAGGCGTCAAGAGATTGCCAAAACCTAAAGAAAACAGCCCTTTTCAGGGCCACACAAATCTCTAGATAAAAGATAGGATAGTACTCTATTGCCAAAACTGATTTTGTTTATATGTTAGTGTTTTTAGGTAAAAGGATAGAGGTGTGTCTATAAACACTTCGTACTCTTGCTTGTATGTTAGTGTGTGTTTGGTGTATGGTTGTATGTATTAGTAGTGGTAGAGTGTCTTTGTAGGTAAAAAGTTGAAGTGTGTGCTTCTTATAGGTCCGCGCGGTCCATATTTTGGTTGTGGTGTAGTGTGTATTGCTAGATTTGTGTGAGGGGTGTTTTCCTTCACGTCCGTGCTTCAGGCATATAAAGCGGTGCGGTCGTCAGTTTGGCTACCCGTCATTGACTGATGAAAAAAAGAAGAATTGCAAAACTACTAGAGCTCCAAATGCATCTAGAGTATGTTCGTCGCCTTCTGGACGAGTTGGTTGTGGAAGCAATCCAGGAAGCGGACAAATTGGAGGAGGAGGAAACAAAAAGAAAAAAGTAGAAGAGAATGAAAGGATATTGCCTCACGTAATTCTAAGACAGAGCTGCGAGGTGAAACCTCTGGTGAGAGCACTATCAACACAACACCAAACACCACAATCAACACCACTACTAAGTGCCGCTGTCCCCCAGACTGAAAACTAGGAAGAGGAGTTGGAGAGACATCAGCAAGAGTGGGAACCTCAGCGACCACAACAAGCACGGAGGCCACAGCATCCGCGGGTGCGTAATAGAAAAAGGAGGGAACGAGTCTTCACTATCCCTTAAAGTGAAAATTGAGATAGTGAGGCCACCCATTCCCCGTCTGCGCTCCCATCTGTAAGATTAGATTGGGACGATAATTGGAGCTGACGTTCTGCTGTGTTTGTGGTACCAGACACGGGAGGTGCGGGCAAAGACCAGGTACGCTGGAGCTAATTAGATCTCTAGAAAAGAGAGATTAATAAATTTGCTAAAACGTATTGTTGGTAGTATGGTAGTGTGCGTGTGTGTCTTTTTCCCTAATAAAAATATCTCTCTTCTAGGTTGAATGTTTGTTTTGTGTGAAATTTAAGAAGTGTGACTATATGCACTAATTCACTTTGCTTGTGTGATAGTGTGTGTATATTAGGATTGGCGATGGTTTGAGGGTGTTTTTTGAAACAGGCTTTCCTTCTCCACTATATGATGGTATGGAATATAGTGTGTTTTGTTGGTATTAGTGTGTTAGTGTGTATTGTTTGGAACAAATATGTAAACACAGTTTCTTTTAGTTCCGCGTTAATATCTCTTTGGGCTATTTGGTATGTGATATGTGTAGCTCTATAGTACAGCATTATTTACAGACTGGGACTTCCTCCAAAATAGTTCTTTATACAGTGATAATTTTCCAATTTTGTATCACAATTTTCATTAAGAAATATAATAGACCATCAACATAACATCTCTGATGGAAATTAGAAAAAGCAGATTGGAACTTATTTAAACTTCTATTAAACCATGTTGAAATAGAAGAATTAAGTAACAATGATACAAATCTATACAATGACAACATAATACAGGTAATAAACAATGCTGCAGCTAACAGTATACCTAAAACAAGCGGGAAAGTAATTAAGATCCCTATACCATGGTGAACGTAACAATGCAAACATGCCATTAAGGAAATGAAAAAAGCACTTAACCAATTCAAACACACTAAACAACCTGTGACTTTCTAAATTATAAACAAAAAGAAAATTGGCAAGAAAAATTATCAAGGACGCCAAGGAAACTTCTTGGCGTAATTACTGCACAACCCTCAACAACAAAAGCAATGCAAAACAGGTCTGGGAGAAAATTAAATCAAGCCCCAAGAACGCAACCAAAATTTCCAGGAGCGTACATTACCAAAGAAAAGGCTAACTAATTTGCTAAGTACTTTGCAAAATTGAGCAGTTACTCTAACCACATTAGTAAGTTCCTTAATATAAGGAAGAAATTATAAAAAAAAATTCTCCTACTTGTTTACTGCCCCAGAAGCAATGGTAATAGGTCACTAATAAATGAATTGTTTTTTAAATGTTTACCATTAATGAATGGAGAAATTCACTACGGAATCAGAAAACGACATCTCCAGGTGAAGACCAATTGGGTTATGAAGTATATAAAAGTCTACCAGAAAATCATGCTTGATCTAATACGCAAAACATGGCAAACAGGAAACATACCAAAACAATGGAAACAAGCCATAGAGATAACCATACCTAAACCTGGAAGAGACCAAACCAACCCTAACTCCTACAGACCAATCTCACTAACAAATAATATATGCAAAATAACGGAAACTATGGTTAACAATAGACTAAAACAACACCTGAAAAAAACTCAACTTCTAACAGAGAACCAGAGTGGATTCAGAAGAAAAATAACTACTATCCAGGAATTGGACAATCCAACACCAAAAAGACGAGTTGGATGTTGATTCTCAATTTTAGTCTTGACCCCCAATTCATTTACGTCATTGACTAATGTGTCATACGTAACTCAGTCCTTTCGTCCACTTGTGAATAAGGTTGCGTTCATCTGCGGAACCTCTCGTGCATGATCGAGTAATTGTGTATGTGTGTGTGTGATTTGGATTTTTTAACGTAGCTTTCACATTTTCTCAGTCATATCGCTACGATGTCTGCAGTGTGGCAGTATATAGAGATATCTAGCAATGGGGCATCATGCAGCAGACATGTAGTATGATGTCCCACCCAGCCACATTATCCTGACACCAGGCCGACCAGTACTAACATTAACCTTTTGATGCTGAGCGACAAGCGAGGCAGATGTAAGTACCATTTTTGCAAGTCTTTGGTATGACTCGGTGGGGGATCGAACCCACGACCACCCGCATCCGAGGCGGATGCTCTAACCACTAGGCCACCGGAGCGGTCTCGAGATATTTTAAAATGTAAAAGCGAAATGAAGCAATAAACTCCAGTCAGGGAATATAAGAATTGCGTTCATCACTGCCAGTTCAAAAAATAATGTTCACCATTCTCTGCATAGTGGAACAAAACTAGAATAAATTAAAACGTCATTTCAAAGAATGCTATGAAGAGAGAGCATGGAAAACATTTTTCAAGCACATAGGAACAGCTACTATGGTAAAGTGTTTTCCTGTATCGTGTTACAATTACCACAAGAAATGTAAAGATATTTCAGCCAAGTATATGAAAGTAGCATAAAGGTATGGCAGCATTCTCTCCATTGTGCATGTTTGAAATGCAAGCAATTTCACCTTCCACCTGTTATTCTGTCAGAAGTACGAAATATTCGTAGAGCGCAGCCTTTATTAAAATGAGTATTAATACGTTATTAATGGCGATTCGGCATTTGAATACGATTTCAAGAATTACACATGATTGTCTTTGATATTCATTGTGAAATGAGTTTGTAGAATTTAGTATCAGATCATCAGACTATGTAACAGATTTAATATCGCTCCACGACTTTGCAGGAGAAGCACAACATTAATCTAGATGACAATCAGATTTCCTATGGGAATCGCAAGAAAATCGTTCGAAGACTTCCAATGAAAAATGCAAAAAAAAAGATGTGGGGACATGCATGAGAGTTGGGATGGTGGTGGGGGTGGTTTCTTCTTTAGTTTATTATTTTTATTTTCTTTTGTTTATGTTCTAAATTATTTTAATCGAAGAGACCAAACATTGTTTCTCGTGATCTATGAAACATTGTGCCACAACCTAATGAAACGTTCTGAAAGTTGGAAAAAAGATATTAAACATGTTTGCTGATGATGGTAGCCGATATTAAAATTGTGAGTTCGAAACACATGTATATCTGTTATAATGAAAACATTCACATGACGAAACGTAAACTAAATATGTTTGTCCATTCAGCTGATACGTTAGGCACTTCAATGATAAGGCTGTATATGCGGTTTTTAAATCACACTAACCATCAAGATCCCAAGAATACCGTCTACTAGTGCATTATCTCTCCACTCCATGCACTTGTATTTTGTTTATGCGGAGCTATATGCCTCTACGGAATATTACTAAGATCACTTCTTGTAAATTGAGCGAGGAAACAATCTCGAGAATTCGGAATATCTAATACCGTGTGCACATGCTATATTGTGAAATCGAGTTATTGAGTACTCGCTTGGCGCTCAGCATTAAGAGGTTAGTGTTAGGACTGGTCGGCCTGGTATCAGAGTAATGTGACTGGGTGGGACATCATGCTTTACATGTATGCGGCATGATGCCCCAGTGCTAGACATCACTGTAAACTGCCACACTGCAGATATCGTAGCGATATGAATGAAAAATTGTTAAAGCTACGTTAAAAGTCCAAATCACACACACACACACACACACACACACACACACAGAGTTATTGAATACGGCTCTTGTATAGACGTATTTTTCTTAAATGAAGAATTATCCCTTTCTTTTTTTTTCCATATATTCTGATCTTTTATTTGTTATATGTATATCGTAGACCTGAGTGACATGCATCCTTTCTTCAAAAACATTTCACCCAGCTTTCAGGTTCAATATGTCTGATTTAAACATGGTATTTGAATCTAGGAATAAAAATGATAAATTTGTATCAGCTGCTGTTGGAGAAGACGACAATATCAAAAACGATAAGAGAAACAAAGTGAGGAAAGGAAATCGTGGCCATACTTATTTCTCTTGCAAATGACGCTTTGTGTACCATGTGCATACGGCGACATTTCTCTTTAAGATATAAAACGTGTTGTCCTAAAATTAGTCATATATTTTACACTTACTATTCACGTGAAATATTCCAAAAGAGACGTTTCTATGGAATTTCTCAATAGCTCCATAACAGACTAATCGTACGAAATAAGGTTTGGACGTTTCAACGTCGACGCTCTGTTTGACAAAACATGATGAAACGACATTAAGCGTGATAAATAATCTTCAATCGATTAACAATTGGCAACATTTTGTGATCAAGTTAACTGTAGAAGGAGGAGTCGGGAGCATTTATCAATATTTACATTTGACCCAATACTAAAATAATTTAATGAACACGACGGAAGAGGGTTATAAATCCGAATGGATGTCTCTCCCTCGCCATTACCTCCCTTGTCTCGCTCGCCTCACCAAATGGTTGTCGGAAAATCACAAAGGCCTTTCTGTCCCTTTGCCCCGCTGAATGCCTTTCGGAAAACCACCCAGGCGATAGAAGGAAGGATAAATAGCTCACCGTTACTGTTAATCAATGCATTGTCTAGAAGAGCACGCGCAGCTTGCTGTCTCTATTTATATATAGCCCGTGCACTGTATATATAGTTATGGCTCGCTTTTGGGGTAGTGCCGAAGGGCACAGATACATTTCTAATGACGAAAACTCACGTCATTAAGTTAAGTGAAAAGTTACACCAGAGCATTTATACATTGAGATAACAGAACTGTCCATCAACCATGTTCGTTTTCCTCGACACAACTATCCACAATCACGCGTGATTTAGGCGGACCTAATTGTCTCTGTGTACTAATATTTCTGTTTGAAAGAAAAGGACAAATTCATCCTCAAATAGAAGTTAAAGGATCCAGGAATTGAACAATCCGCCACCAAAAAGACGAGTTGGATGTAGATTCTCAATTTTAGTCTTGACCCCCAATTCATTGACCTCAATGGCTAATGTGTCATATATAACTCAGTCCTTTCTTCCACTTTTGAATAAGGTCGCGTTCACCTGCGGAACCTCTCGTGCATGATCGAGTAATTTTAAAAGGTAGCTAGTGAAATGAAGCTATAAATTCCAGTCAAGGAATATAAGAATTGTGTTCATCAGTGCTAATTCAAAAGATAATGTTCACCATTCTCTGCATAGTGGAACAAAACTAGACTGGATGAAAGAGACAATTCAAAGAATGCTATGAAGAGAGAGAATGGAAAACATGCACTTCCAATACGGTGGTTGCACTGTACAGGTTCATTCATTGCATATGGATTAATTTTGAAAGAAACTAAATTTACCATGTTATCCTCACTGGTTGTCCACGGTATTTAAAAATGATTTGATCTGATCTGATGTGTGCACCTATGAAAAAACTGCTAGTTTCGCTTCATCATTGATACCAAAGGTAAAAGATACATTGAAGAAACAAAAACCCGAATCGATAACATATTTTAATTTTTATATATACTGTAATTCATTCATTGCACTTTTAGACGGTGGTACCACGCATACGGGTAAGATGCGTCTTCTCAATTTTAATAACTGCTAAAGTTATTTTCCTTTGGACTCGTTCAATCTCATTTTTCAAGCATATAGGATCAGCTACTATGGTAAAGTATTTGCCTATATCATGTTACAATTACCACAAGAAATGTAAAGATATTTCAGCCAAGTATATGAAAGTAGCATAAAGGTACGGCAGCATTCTCTCCATTGTGCATGTTTGAAATGCAAGCACCTGTTATTCTGTCAGAAGTACGAAATATTCGTAGAGCGCAGCCTTTATTAAAATGAGTATTAATACGTCATTAATGACGATTTGGCATTTGAATACGATTTCAAGAATTACACATGATTGTCTTTGATATTCATTGTGAAATGAGTTTGTAGAATTTAGTATCAGATCATCGGACTATGTAACAGATTTAATATTAATCTAGATGACAATCATATTTCCTATGGGAATCGCAAGAAAATCGTTCGAAGACTTCCAATGAAAAATGCAAAAAAAGATGTGAGGACATGCATGAGAGTAGGTTGGTGTTGGGTTTGGCTTCTTCTTTTATTTATTAGTTTTCTTTTCTTGTTTGTTTATGTCCCAAATATTTTAATCGAAGAGACTAACCATTGTTTTTGGTGATCTACGAAACATTGCGTCACAACCTAATGAAACGTTCTGAAAGTTGGAAAAAAGATATTAAACATGTTTGCTGATGATGGTAGCCGATATTAAAATTGTGAGTTCGAAACACAAGTATATCTGTTAGAACGAAAGTCTTACATGACAAAACGTAAATTAATATGCATATCCCATCATTTGATACGTTAGGCACTTCAATGATAAGGCTGTATATGCGGTTTTTAAATCACACTAACCATCAAGATCCCAAGAATACCGTCTGTTACTGCATGATCTCTCCACTCCATGTACTTGAATTGTGTCTATGCCGAGTGTTACGTGTAGGCTCGTACAAATGTAACAAAAGAAAATAGGGAAGCCAACAAGCTTTGTAAATTTTAACAAAATAATTTATTTCCCTTGAAAACAATGTAAAAATAGGAATTAGGACTGATTGTTTGTGAATATAATCCAAAACTTAATCCTCGAATGGAAAAAATATAGGTCCTATTGCAAAACAGTTCTAATTGAATTCAGGTTCGAATCTCGATGAAACTCATATATGGAAGGCGATGACATCAGATGAGGTTGTTGAACTGATGGCAAAAGATCCTCGTTGAATCACAGTCTCTAATGTTTCCGTTTAGAATTCCAGAATAAATTTCCACTGAGTATCTTTCTCCCAGAACTTTTATAAAAAAGTGCATTCGTTTAGTTTTCTAGAGAATAAATTATTAAATACAAAAAAATAAATGAGTTTCAAAACAATCTAGCATCAGCTATAGAATAAACACCTTGAGATCTGAGGTGTAGGAATACGACTGAATAAATCTACAACCAAACGGCTGTTTTAAGCCGCTATTTTAGATCCCATGGTGGCTCACATGACGTTTTACGTGACCACTAATTTGACCAGCACAGTAAAAAAAGGCCAATTATCAAGTAGGCAAGAATAGCCCTATCTAAAAATCAAATTCCCACACTGGAAATAAAAACAGAAAAGCTGTTTACAATTTAGCTAACACGTGCGCCGAACATGACCTTGGTAATAGCCAACCGTTATCACTAGATGTTTACTAAATCTATGAACCAAAGTGAGCTAAAAATAGTGCTTAAGTCATACTTTGACGTTCTAATCAGACTGATAATTTTTCAAAAATATCAAATCCCATGAAAATAATCATTAAAATAAAATGTAATGAAACAAAAAAAAAAATAAAATAAAATACAAAAAAGAATTTAAACCTAACACACAAGTAATTAAATTACATATTCGTAACACTTCCCCCATAAAGATAAAGAAAGATTTATATAATAAAGCTTTCTTTTTACCATATGTAAATTATACACGAGGTAAAATAAAATTAAATAAGGAACTCTTATGAATTATACAAAGTGTACATGAAATAATATTTCTATGCACGGGAAAGTGCATCTGCAATCCAACTGTCCTTTCCTTTGATGTGACTGATGTGAAGATTATATTCTTGCATAAACAAACTCCACCTTAATAATCTTTGATTTTTATTTTTCATCTTGTTCATAAAAGTAACTGGGTTGTGATCACTAAACACATCAACCGGAGAGGGAGCTGAACTAATGTAAACTTCAAAATGCTGTAATGCCAGTATTAAAGGCAAACATTCCGTCTCGATTGTTGAGTAATTTCTTTGGTGCTTATTTAATTTCTTAGAGAAATAGCACACTGGGTGATCAATACCACTTCTATCTTCTTGAATCAATACTGCTCCAACCCTAACATCACTTGCATCAACAGATAATTTAAAAGACTGATTGAAATTTGGAGCTGTAAGAACCGGCGCACTTTTGAGTATGGCTTTTAACCTGTCAAAAGCATCCTGACATTTTTCAGTCCAAAGAAACTTTGTTTTTCTTGCTGAACAAGTTTGTCAGGGGTTCAGCAATGTTAGAAAAATTGGAACAAAATTTCCGATAGTATCCGGCCATACCCCAAAATCGCATCAGTTGCTTTTTACTGACAGGCACAGGGAAATCAAAGATAGCCTTGACCTTAACATCTATAGGTTCAACTTGACCATGTCCCACAATATGTCCCCAAAACGTTACACAAGCATGGCAAAACTCACTCTTAGATAAATTGATTGTCAAATTTGCATCAGTGAGTCTTTCAAAGAATTTTCGAATCGTGGCTAGATGTTCTTACCAGGTGTCATTGCAGATGATGACATCATAGATGTAAGCGTCACAATTATCTAGACCAGAGGTAATCATATTCATCAAGCGTTGGAAAGTACTTTGCGAACCCTTTGTCTCGAACGGAATTACTTTATATTGACAGAGTCCATCTGGAGTCACAAATGCCGAAATTTCCTTTGCTGTAGTGGAATTTGCCAAAGTCCTTTCAGAAGGTCAAATTTGGTGAAATACTTGGCATTTCCAATTTTATCAATACAGTCATCGATTCTTGGTAATGGAAATGAATTTGTTTTTATCACACTGTTCACCTTCCTATAATCAGTGCGCATACGGAAAGTTTTATCTGGCTTCGGAACAAGTATACATGCTGAACACCAATCACTTTTACTGGGCTCTATGAAATCATTCTCCAGCAAATACTGAATTTCCTTTCTCAAGTATTACTGTTTGAGAGGGTTCATCCTGTATGGGTGTTGTTTCACATGTTTTGAATCTACAATTTCAACGTCATGAAAAATTTTGTTTGTCCTCGTAGGAATATCTGGAAACAAGTTCTCATATTCGAATAATAATTGTTTAAGTTCATTCCTTTCTTGTTGTTGCAAATGTAAAAGTTTCTGGTCCAGATTTTTCATAATTTCCGAATTCCGAAGATTTGTCGCTCCAAGATCATCAGTGTCCGATTGAATTTCTTCACTTAAATCCTCAGTTTGTGGGACAGGTACAACTAAGTTAATTGCATGATTTACTTGGCTATCTATTTCAATATACTAGTACTCTATTAATTTATTTCGATCAGAGTACTATTATTATAATGTAATTCATTTATTTTCTTCTGAACTTTGTAAGGGCTGCAAAATCTAGTTTGAAGAAAACTTTGAAGAATGAGCAAGAGAGAATGAACTCTATTACAAGACTCAAATTTTCTCGCAAGTAAAGTTCTGTGAAACCATAGTTTCACTTTTGACTTGAATTGCTGAGTGACAAATTCAAGCATAACAAGCTGGAAAAGTCCGGACATAAAATTTGACCCTTTATCCCATTGGACAGATTTGGGAAGACCAAATTGAGTAAAAACTTTATCAAAGCTTTTGCTATAAATTTTTGTTTTAATATTCCTCAAAGGAATTGCCTCTGGGAACCTTGTTGACGCACACATAATGGTCAACAAATATTAGTTGCCTGACTTGGTCTTAGGTAAGGGACCAACACAATCTACCATAATTCTGCTAAATGGTTCGCCAAATGCAGGAATAGGTTGCGGATGAGCCTTAGGTATCTTCTGATTGGGTTTTCCTACCATTTGACAAGTATGACAAGATCTACAGTATTTACAAACATCACTTTTGATTTTTGGCCAATAAAAGTGAGTCAAGATCTTGTGATCAGTTTTATTTATTCTTAAATTACCAGCCAGAGGAGTTTCATGGGCCAAACTAAGTATTTGCTGTCTGTAAAATTTTGGAACTACATCCTGATAGTTCACTGACCACTCGTCACCAGCAGGCACCTCGAGAGGTCTCCAGTTTCTCATAAGAATTCCATTTTTAATGAATTTAAAGACAGGTACTTCAGTGGCTTCAGTTTCACTAATGGCCCTCTGAAACAAACAGGAGATCTCAAAATCTTTTTCCTGTTGGACGACAAGTGATTGTCATTTGTAACCCTGAGTAGATAAAAAAGAATGAGTAGTTAAAAGAGGATCACTGTGATCAATACCTTTTGGTTGATCCAAACAAGGAGTGAAAATGTCAGCTAAAGGAATACTTTCCTTATCAAAATCATTCCCAAGAGCTCTCTTTGCCTTACCTCGAGTAACTGCACAAGCTGGGTATAAATCAGGGTATTCTTTTTCAATAGGATCAAGTTTCTGATCCAAAGAAGGCTTGTCAGTTACAAGTGGATTAACCACAACCTTGTCTCTAGCTAGGTCGTTGCCTAGTAACAAATGAATGCCCTCAACGGGTAAAGTAGACACTATACCGACTGTCACAGGTCCTGAATCTAAGTCTGATGACAAATTTACAGAATGGAGAGGAACATTAATAGAGCTGGACTCTACTTCCTGAATGAGAACACTTTCATTAGAACAAGACCTCTCAGAAAAAGGCAAAGTACATGATAATAAAAGACTCCGAGAAGCTCCTGTATCCCTTAAAAGTTTAATAGGGATAGGATTGGCCGAATAACCCAAGAGTGATATAGAACCCTTTGACATGAATGGTTCATAATTCTCCATAATAAAATCAGACTGGAGTTTATGAGACCCAACAAATGTATCACTTTCAATACATGACCATGACCTTGACCTCTTAGAAATAAAAGCATTTGGGATATGTCTATCTTGATTCTGATGCTTATATTTCAGTTTGAAGCATCAGAAATAACGTGTCTTTTTTTTTTCTTACAATAGGTACACGTAGGCAGAGACAAGGATTTTGAATCAAGTTTATCAGAAGCTTGATTTTTAGAAGTTGTGCCAGATTGTGTTTTAGAAGGAGTCGTATTCGGTTGAAATACTTTTCTACCAGTAGACTGCTGAGTGAAAGATTTGTTTACAACAGGAACTTCATGAGTTAAAGAATACTCATCAGCAGCACGAGCATCATTTTCCAAGGTTTCGATCTTATGCTCTTAAAGATACATGCTAATGTCACTATGGACACAGTTCCTGAACTCTTCAAGTAATATGAGTTGTCTGAGACTTTTGTAATCTGTTTTGACCTTTCTAGAAGAGCACCACCTATCAAACTGTTGTGCTTTTTCCCATGCAAATTTGACATAGTTCTGGTGAGTTGATTTTCTAGAATTCCTGAATTTTTGCCGATAAGCCTAGGGGACTAACTCATAACCCTTCAAAATACAGTCCTTAACCACATCATAGTCAGCACTCGGCTCTAGTGACAGTGAAATTTAAATATTACGAGCTCTACCAGTAAGTACACATTGTAATAATAGAATCCAGTACATTCTTGGCCATTTCAAATTTTCAGCAACTTTTTCAAAATAAGGAAAATAGCTGTCTACTTAATTTTCCAGAAAAGGGGGAACTAATTTGATATTTTTGTGAACATCAAAAGTAGGCGAGTGTTTTCCTTTTGCCAGCTCTAAATCTTTAAACCGAATTTGAAATTCCCTTGCATTCTTCTCTCTTTGCAATTGCATATCTAGTGTTTCTTTCTCAAATTGTATTTGTCTTTCATCTTTCTCTTTCTGAAACTGCATTTGTCTTAGTTCCCTTGGTCTTTCCATTTGAATCTTTTCTATTTGAAACTGAACCTGTCTTATCTCTAATTCCAACTTTTTTGCTGGACTTCCAGTTTCAAAAGGTCCAAACACTCCTGGGTAAAATTTAAAAAATTCTCTACTTTTGATGATATTATGAAAAAAGCCTGTTGTTTTCACTAAATGTTTCAAACAAAATGTGACATAGTACTTGGGATTTAAAAACTAGGGGAATTTAAATTTAAAAAAAAAAACAATTTTCTGAAATATTTTAGGCAAAATTCATATATCCCAAGGACGAGCAACCCAATTTTCTCTTGTTACGTGTAGGCTCGTACAAATGTAAAAAAAGAAAAGAGTGAAGCCAACAAGCTTTGTAAATTTTAACAACATAATTTATTTCCCTAGAAAACAATGTAAAAATAGGAATTAGGACTTACGGTTTGTGAATAGAATCCAAAACTTAATCCTAGAATTGGAAAATATAAGTATTATCACTAAACAGTTCTAACTGAATACATGATTGAATTTCGTTGAAATTACAATACGGAAGGCGATGACGTCAGATGAGGTTGTTGAACTGATGGCAAAAGATCCTCGTTGAATCACAGTCTATAATGTTTCCATTTAGAATTCCAGAATAAATTTCCACTGAGTATCTTTCTTCCAGAACGTTTATAAAAGAGTGCACTTGTTTAATTTTCTAGAAAATAGATTATTAATTCCAAAAATAGATGAACTTCAAAACAATCTAGCATCAACTATAGAAAAACACCTTGAGATCTGAGGTGTAGGAATACGACTGAATAAAATCTACAAGCAAATGTCTGTTTTAAGCCGCAATTTTAGATCACATAATGGCTCACTTGACGGGTTACGTGACCATTAATTTGACCAGCGGAGTAAACAAAAATGCCAATTATCAAGTAGGCAAGAATAGCTCTATCTAAAAATCAAATTCCCACACTGGAAATAAAAAAAAGAAAGGCTGTTTACAATTTAGCTAACATGTGCGCCGAACATGACCTTGGTAATAGCCAATCGTTTTCACTCGATGTTTACTTAATCTATGAACCAAAGCGAGCTAAAAATAGTGCTTAAGCCATACTTACACGTTCTAATCAGACTGAAATTTTTTTTTGTCTTCCAAAAATATCAAATCCCATGAAAATAATCATTACAATAAAATGTAATGAAACAAAAAGATAAAATAAAAAAAGAATTTAAACCTAACACATAAGTAATTAAATTACATATTCGTAACACGAGCTATGTTCCTCTACGGAATGTTACTAAGATCACTTCTTGTAAACTGAGCGGGGAAACAGTCTCGAGAATTCAGAATATCTAATAGCGTGTGCACATGCAATAATGTGAAATCGAGTTTTTGAGTACGACTATTATAATGACGGACTTTTCTTAAATGAAGAATTATGCCTTTCTTTTGTTATATATGTTTTGATCTTTTATTTGTTATATGTATATCGTAGACCTGAGTGACATGCATCCTTTCTTCAAAAACATTTCACCCAGCTCTCAGGTTCAATATGTCTGATTTAAATATGGTATTTGAATCTAGGAATAAAAATGATAAATTTGTATCAGCTGCTGTTGGAGAAGACGACAATATCAAAAACGATAAGAGAAACAACGCGAGGAAAGGAAATCGTGGCCATACTTATTTCTCTTGCAAATGACGCTTTGTGTACCATGTGCATACGAAGATATTTCTCTTCAAGAAATAAAACGTGTTGTCCTAAAATTAGTCATATATTTTACACTTACTATTCACGTGAAATATTCCAAAAGAGACGTTTCTATGGAATTTCTCAATAGCTCCATAACAGACTAATCGTACGAAATAAGGTTTGGACGTTTCAACGTCGACGCACCGTTTGACAAAACATGATGAAACGACATGAAGCGTGATAAATAATCTTCAATCGATTAACATTTGACAACATTTTGTGATCAAGTTCACTGTAGAAGGAGGAGTCGGGAGCATTTATCAACATTTACATCTGATCCAATACTAAAATAATTTAATGAACTCGATGGAAGATGGTTTTAAATCCGAATGGATGTCTCTCTCCCTCGCCATTACCTACCCCCCCCCCCTTGTCTCGCTCGCCCCTCCAAATGGTTGTCGGAAAACTATACAGGCCTCTCCGTCCCTCTGCTGCGCTGAATGCTTTTTGCAAAACCACCCAGGCGATTGAAGGAAGGAGAAATACGTACCGTTACTGTTAATGCATTGTCCACAAGTGCACGTGCAGATTGCTGTATTTATTTATATATAGCCCGTGCAACGTATATATAGCCATCGCTAGCTTTTGGGGTAGTGCCAAGCCGCTCAAATACATTTCTGATGACAAAAACTCCCATCATTAGGTTAAGTTACAAAAGTTACATTGTGATAACAGAACTGTCCGTCAACCATATTCGTTTTCCTCGACACAGCTATCCACAATCAAGCGTGATTTAAGCGGACCGAATTGTCTCTGTGTACTAATATATCTGCTTGAAAGAGAAGGACAAATTCTTCCTCAAATAGAAGTTAAAGGATCCAGGAATTGGACAATCCGCCACCAAAAAGACGAGTTGGATGTAGTTTCTCAATTTTAGTCTTGACCCCCAATTTATTTATGTCATTGTCTAAAGTGTCATCCGTAACACTGTCCTTTCGTCCACTTGTGTATAAGGTTGCATTCACCTGCGGAACCTCTCGTGCATGATCGAGTAATTTTTAATAGGTAGCTAGTGAAATGAAGCTATAAACTCCAGTCAGGATTATAGGTATTGCGTTCATCAGTTCCAGTTCAAAAAGATAGTGTTGACCATCCTCTAGAATTAGTATTATATGTAAGTAGTTGTGTCAAAGAACGGAATAACATCAGTAGCAATACTCTTGCTGCTGAACTAATGAAACATCGTCAAGAAGAATTCAAGATTATCAGACCAAACCGAAAATATCTCATAATTTGGTGCGATACAGAGAAGCAAATGGCCGAGGACCTGGAAATCTACATATTAGAGGGAATTGATGTGAACATCACCAGGCTTCACTCCCTGACCACTTAAAATAAGACAAGTACCCACAAGGATATCAATAACAACCAAGACGTCACGATAAACGTTCAGAAAAGGGAAGAAGATTACGGACCACCGACAGGTTTCAAACAATATTGAAGCTGAAAAGACCCTACAGATTTTGAACCATTGAAGACATAGGAGAAGAACTTGTATACTTCGGAAGCGATATTAAAAGTGCGACAAGACTAAGAAATGGATAAGAGCAAGAAACACCCACTGTCCTACTAGAGTTTTCCACATCACCACCACCATTGGTAAAGGTAGGATCATGTGGGAAATGATACCCACTTGAGACATATGAAAATAAACCCCGATTCTGCTCAAACTGCAAAATTTGGGGACACTTTTCGTCAAAATGCGGAAGTAAAAACAAGTGTAACCAATGCAGATGCAGCCATAATGATCCAACATGCGATATCTGCAAGGGGAGGCACAAATCCCCGGAGTGTATACACACAATGAAAGACGGAGGCATTATCCATCTATTGAATGAGAAGGAATAACGTACAAAGAAGTTAAAATGTTATTCGATCAAACAAACGACTGGAAATCAAAACATTCTGAACTAATCGAACATGGAAAGGTCCCTCATACCACGGTACCTGAACTAAAGCTGAGAGATGCTGAAAAACAGGAAATAAGCAATCGAAAACCTACAGAAACCAATTGTTCCTCATTTTGTCGCAAAGTAACAACAATAGTAACGGTAAAAGTACTACAAGCAAGGTAAATATCAATAAAGGCAGTTCAACCCCAAGCAGTGCAAAAAAGTAACCGCTAAAATTCCTTAAAACAACAAGGAGAAAAGGTAATGTAGTTAATCCAACCCATAGAAGACCCTCTAATGTAACTCAAAAACTGCCTAGTCAAATACGAAACCCTAACATTTGCAATAGTAACAAGGTCAACACTGAGCATGAATTAGATAAAGAAACTGAGTTAAATGTTATCATCAATTACATTAACTCGTTAGTTATGGGCGTATTACAAATAATTCAAAACAGCTTGGTCCCCAGACAAGAATTCTTTTTTTTCTGCTCTCCAATTACTTGATACTTATTTTAAAAAAATGATCAATCATACAATAAGTAATATTTTAACCAAATATTGCTTCAGAAGGCGATAAGGAAAACTTGATAATATGGCAATGTAACTGTCGAGGCTTAAAGAACAATTACACTGAACTCAACATAGCCTTGAACGAAACTAGTAATAAGCCCGATATCATTTGCCTGCAGGAAACTCACTTAAATGAAGATAACATACCAAAACTTCCAGGATACGATAAACAATACCTCAAAAACCTTACCAACAATCAAAAGGGGCAGTTTAGCCATCTATGTCCACAATACTTTCACCAATGTGTTTGAGATCAACACACCAGAGGCTACAATCGAATTGAAATCCAACAAATGGAACTTACATTAAACTAAACTTAAATCACTGTAAACAACATATACAACACCGGAGGATCAAATCATAACATCTTGGATAACTATAGAACTATAATAACCAAAAAGGTCAAAAATATGATTATATGTGGCGACTTTAATGCCCATAGTAGAATCTGGGGTGGAGACTACCAAGACCAAAGATAAAAACATATTGAAAAATGGGTCTTAGAAAATAACTAATAATACTTAATAATGGTGCCCCCACCAAGATAGACCCACGAAGCGGTAAGCTAACAGATATTGATCTTACTATCAGCAACCCGCAATTATCAACTATTATTAACTGGGAAACACTCAAAAACAACACCCTTGGTAGTGACCATTTTCCTATATTAATCACTGTCCATATAAATTATCCTAAAAGTAACCAAAGTGACATGACAAGATGGAAATTCGATAAGGTTGATTAGGAATCATTTCGAGCAGCATTATCTGGAATACAACTGTACGAAGTCAGAAATAATAATCCAGATATATGTTATAATAATATAATTAAGGTATTAAACGATGCTGCCAATATAAATATCCCGAAAACTAGTGGAAAAGGAACCAATCCCCCAAAGCCTTGGTGGACACAGGAATGTAAACTAGTGATTAAAGAGAAAAAGAACGCACTCAAGCGCTTCAAACACACCAGATTGGATTCAGATTTCATGCAATATAAATTTTAAGAAACTAACGCCAAGAAATTAATTCAAGATTGTAAAGAAAACTCTTGGCATAACTTCTGCTCATCTCTCAACTACAAAGCAAATTCAAAACAGGTATGGGATAAGATTAAATCAATTATGGAGGGGGGGAGCAAAGCTACTAAAACATCCCCAATAATCCCAGGGGCAGTCACTGACAAAGAATAAGTAAACTCGACTGCACAACATTTCGCAGAGATGAGCAGTAATAGAAACCATTCTCTCAAATTCTTAACACAATGTTAATTACTAGAAACTAAACATTCTGAAAAATTCACCAGATTAGGTAATCAATAGTGACTGGTCGCTAATTAATGAAGATTTCACTATATATGAATAGAGAAATGTAGTAAATAGTAAAACAAACTACCTCACATGGAGAGGACCAACTGGACAAAGACATCTACTAAAACATACCTGAAAATATGGAAATAATAATGCTCAATCTTATTAAACTAATATATCATACAGGTAACGTCCCACAAAAATGGAAACTAGCCATCCCTAAACCAGGAAAAGACCCATCAACTCTCGACTCCTATAGACCAATCTCCCTCACAAATAACAATTGCAAAATCAAGGAAATTATGATTAACAAAAGGCTTAAATACCACCTTGAGAAAACCCAAGTAATCACCACTAACTAATGCGGATTCAGAAACAAAAGGTCAACTACTGACCAATTAATTCGACTAAAAACTAGTGTTAAATTAGACTTTAATGCTAAACTCAAATGTGACATAATCTAATAGCCATCTTTCTTGATTTAGAACATGCATTTGATCTAGCTTGGACTAAAGAATTAATACCTAAACTTAACCAATATAGAATTACAGTACGAATGCATAGATGGATTAGTAACTTTTTAACAGGGAGAAAAATTAAAACAAAAATAGGAAAAGAATATTCAGATACTTATGATCTGAATAATGGAACCTGACAAGGCGATATGTTAAGCCCAACGCTATGTAATAATATTGTTAACGACCTAAGAAAATCGGCTAATGCTAACAAACTAGACTTATCACAGTTAGCTGACGATAGCGGAATATGGAGACGCGGAAATCCAGAAAACTAAAATATCGTCAGTGAGATACATGCTAACCTTAATGCTATTGGAAATTGAACAGATAAATGGGGTTTCAAAATCTCAACTAGCAAAACGGTAAGAATGCTATTTTCTCCATTCAAGAAAAAGGAACAAACATATCCGGTCCTACTCCTACAAAATACCCCATCCAATTTTTTAAGGTAACCAGATTTCTAGATATGCTGCTCAACGAGCATCTCAGTTGGAATACACATATTGAAGACCTTTTGAAGTTGAAACAAAGAAGTGAACCTTCTACGGAATGTTAAAGGAACAACATGGGGCGCTGATCAAGACACTCTTCTCATGCTGTATAATGCTCTAATTAGATCAACAATAGACTACGGATGTCAGGTCTACAACTCAAGGACACCATCACTATTAAGTAAATTAGACTAGATCCAAGACCAAGCTCTCAAGATATGCACCGGATGCCTACAAAAAATATGTCAAAAGATGAACTTCAAATACTGACAGAAGAACTGCCAATACAACTAAGGAGAGAGGAACAACTATTAAGATATGCCGCGAGAACATCGGAACATGAAAATGATGATGCAGGGAAAACAATTTATATATCATTATGTAACAGGGCCTTTTGCAAAAACCTGTTCCAAACACACCTGGAGGAAAAACAATTCACGAGAAATGCAAAGAATACTAACCAAGCATACTACAAGCAGACCCAATTAAATACCTAAACCCAACCCAGTGGAGAAGCCAAAGCTTTAAGATTAACCTTCAAGCTCTAAACCTGGTACAAAAAGAAAACAACGCAACCAAAATACATATAGAAATCCAAGAAAATCTGGACCAAAAAATACTTAAAACACACTACTATCTTCACAGATAGATCTAAATCACCTGAACTTAACCGAACTGCTGCCTCAGTTATAATCTCGAGCTTTAACATTGAATCTGGATGCAGACTACCGGACGGGAGCTCCATATACACAGCAGAATTTTGAGCAATCATTGAAGCCTTGAAGTGGATACACAATACCCACCAATATAACTAACAAGAACTTTCGTATAATATCGGACTCCAATACTGTATTAAAAACAATCCAAACGGGCAACTCCAAAAGTAGAGACAACTTTCTACAGGAAGCCTTGCTACTCATCAGGAACACTGAAGACACAGGAGAAACCTTGTAATTAATGTGGGTCCCCTCGCATATAAATTTACCGGGGATCGATAAAGCAGACAGAAAAGCCAAAGAATATCTCTAGAATGAGGTAAAAACTGACTTCTTTTACAGCATTTATGAACTATATAGTCAAATCAGGGACAAAATTAACCCAAAATGGCAAAAGGATTGGGAGGAAAACAAGAATGGAAGAACCCTATTCAGATTGCAAAAATAGGTAACTCGTAACATCAAAGCCCCATTGGCCTATAATTCAATAGATCAAAAAATGACCAACACAATCAAAACCGGAAAAACCCTCCTATCTGGCAGTTTGGGTAAATATTTTAAGGATAATACAACAAGGAACACAAATTGCCCCATTGTCTAGTAACAGAAGATCTTGAACATATTTTCAACAACTGCCCTAAATATCAAACTCAGAGAACCAGATTAGACGAAAAACAAAAGCTAATTAAAGCCTCGTGGCAAACCTCAAGTCTCGTCTAGCAGTGTAGCAATAGTAACATTATCAAAACCTATAGTAACAGTATTGATTATATTAGAGACATACGTAAATATCACTCGATCTAAACCCCAACATCCTTAATCTTGGTAATTGTCTATTTATTAATTTCACTTTTTCGTTATTTTAGCTCTTCACAACTATATCTTCCATTACTTCTATCACTTACACTCTCCTTATATAATAAGAAACGGCAAATGATCGGACGTCCGGTGGGGTGGGGGGAGGGGGAAGCGGGGGGGAGGAGCAGGTAAGCTGAATCGGAGGATATAGGAAAAACTAGATATCATTCGCCTAGGGCTGGTAATGCCTGTGCGCATACGGCGGACCCTATACCAACTGTGAAAATATGATCTGCCTCCCCTTCACAAACCTCGTATATAAGCATATGCTAAAAGCAATGCAGATGGTATCAAGATCAAATATCCTTATTCAACACAAAACCCCACAAAACCCCATAAACCAATAGCCTTACTATTATTATTCTCTAGCAAACAAACATCACCGGGGGAATTGGTCGGTGAAGGCATTAATACATCAAATAAAAATAACTGGCACCAACTTAGTTCAATATAAGGTGTCTTAATCCCCCAGCCATCAGGCACCTCCGCACATGGCGGCACTATTGGAAAAAAATACCACAATTAAAAGTTAAGAGACAGAATAAACCAAAAAATTAATTAACATTTAAATCTACCATACCGGAAAATTTTCACAAGTGACAATGTGCACGAAGGAAGAACTTATAATAAATCACCAGAGGGAAAAGGAAAGAAACAAACGAAAGGACGCCAAGTCATCAAATAATCGAATACAAAAACTGCAGAAAACAGAAAACCAGGAAAACAGACCGACAAAGGAGACCCAAAAACATCAACAATACCCTCTCGAACAAACCAATCAAAGAAGACATCCAAACCAAGCGAAACCAAGAAGAACCACGAAGGTACGATTAGAAACAGAAGCAACTATCATCCGATACAACTAACGATATACATAAGTAGCAGGAATAAAAAATAACCTCAATAACATTAGTAATAAAAGTCTAGCCGCTGAATAACCAAATACCGTCAATGTGAGTTCATAATCATATAAGACCTAACCTTAATTATCTTATAATATGGTGCAGTACAACAAGACAAATGACCTAATACCTCGAGATTACTGAAATAGGAGGGATAGAAGTTACCATTACCAGGCAGAAGTCCCTGACAACCAAGCACATGACTGGAAACGAGATGGATAGCAAGAACAAGAATCGCAACAAGAGGGAAGGCAGTCGACCACCGACCGGTTTTAAAGTGATACTGAAACTGAAATGACCTCACATATACTAAACTATAGATGAAATAGGAGAAGAACTAATATACAATGGAAGCGACATCAAAGTGCGATACGGTTGTGAATGAACATTGACAAGAAACGTCAACTGTTGTTTTACAATTTTACGACCCACCCCCACTAATGGTAAGGCTGGGACTATATAAAAAAATTGCACATGTTGGAAAAATAAAAAAATAAGCCCGTATTCTGCACTAACTGCAAAAGATGGGGACACTTCTCGACCAAGTGCAGAAGCAAATAGAAATGTAATCACTGTGGAGGAAACCATCAAGGACGTTGCAAATCGCACACACACACACATGCTCCAACTGCAAATGGAGTCACACTCCGAAGTCCCCGGAGTGTATATATATATATATATATATATATATATATATATATATATATATATATATATACACAGTCAGGGGATAATAAATAATCCTGCTTATGAACAAAAAAGAGATAACCTACAAGGAAACCAAAACACTATTCCACAAGGTAAACAATTGGAAGAAAGGGAAAGAGTCATCTGCACAACAAAATGTTTCCCTCATTAATGTAGCAGAAGATAAACCGCGGTAGGAAGAGGACACCGAAAGGACCAAACCCAATCCCACCAAGAGGACTAATTGTCCAATAACACCCAAAAAGGAAACTAGCAATAATAACAGGAAAAGTACTAACCTTAATGTAAATATCAGTAAAGGTAGTACTGTAAGGATCAATGCAAAGGAAAACAGTAAGAGTTCCCCGAAACATTAAGGAAGAAATAGCAATGCAAACATATAAATCCATATGAAACCATCTAATATTACCAAACCTCTTCAAATACACAGCCCTAGCAAAAGCAATAGTAACATGGTCAACACAAATATGGAATCAAATCAAGATACAGATCTACCTATTATCATTAATTATATCAATGTACTAGTAACATGTATACTACAAATAACTAATAATAAATTGGTCCCAAGACAAGAATTTTTTCTATTACTCGCCAATCTTTTAAATATTTACTTTAAAAATAATTAGTCGTGAACAGGGTTATACCCATGTTAAACAAGACTTCATTAGGCGATAAAGATGATATGGTAATATGGCAATGGAATTGTCGAGGCCTGATTAACAACTACACGGAACTAATTATAGCAAGTACTGAAACTAACAAAAAGACCGACATTATCTGCCTACAAGAAACTCACTTAGGCGATGAAACTAAATTCACACCAAAACTGCCAGAATGTAACAGACAATACCTCAAGAATTATACAAACAATAACAAAGAGGGTGGACTCGCCATTTATGTCCACAGCACTCTCCCCGATGCTATTAATATTGACATACTAGAAGTTACCACCAAAACCATTCAAATTTAAATACAACAAATTCACCTTAAAATTAACCAGACCCTAATCACCCTATACAATATATACGACCCGTGAGGGTCAAATCCTAACACCTTAACAGATTACAGAATTTTAATATACAAAAAGGGGAAACGTGCTCTAATATTTGGCTATTTCAATGCTCATAATGAAATCTGGGACAGCGAATACCGAGACCAAAAAGATAAATTAATCGAAAAATGGATCCAAAAAGACAAAATAACAATATTCAATTATTCAATAATGGCGCACCTACTAGAATCGACCCAAGAAGTAGTAAATTAACAGCCATTGACTTAACTGTAAGCATCCCCCCCCCCCCCAATTAGCAACAACTATCAACTGGGAAATGCTACATAATAATACTCTCGGTAACGACCACTTCCCTATGACGATCACTGTCCATATAAGAAAAACACTCAAGAATAACCTAAGTAACTGACCCAGAGGGAAATTTGATAAAGCTGATCGGGAGTCTTTCCGAGCAGCGTTAACTGAAACCCAAATATATGATGTCAAAAGTAATAATACCGATATATATATATATATATTATGATACAATAACTAAGTTGTTGGATGGAAATATCCCCAAAACTAGTGGAAAAGGAATAAAAACCCTAATGCCTTGGTGGACAGATGAATGCAAGCGAGCTATCAAAGGGAAAAAGACAGCACTCAACCGCTTCAAACACACCAGATTGGGCTCAGATTTCAAGACGTACAAGTCAAAAGAAATAAGCAAGCTAAAAAATAGTTAGGGAAGCCAAAATAAACTCCTGGCGCAACTACTGCTCGTCTCTCAACTCCAAAGCAAATGCAAGACAGGTCCGGGATAAGATTAAAATAATTAAGCCAAAACTACCAGATCATTTCCAGCAATCCCAGGAGCAGCTATGTATAGAGACAAAGCCAACTCGACTGCGCAACACTTCGCAGAGATGAGTAGTAATAGAAATCACACCCCTAAATTTCTAGAACAGTGTAAGTTACTTGAAACTAAACATCCTGAAATATTCACCGATCAGGCAGTCAATAGTGACGACTCACCAATTAACAACGACTTTAATATCTATGAATGGCAAAACGCAGTAAACAGTAAAACAAACTACCTCACCCAGAGAGGATCAACTGGGCTATGAAACCTATAAAAATATACCTGAAAACATGGAACTAATTATGCTTGATCTTATCAACCTACTATGGCACACAGGAAAAATCACCCCAAAATGGAAAGGAGCAGTAGTCACAGCCATCCCTAAACCGGGGAAAGTTCCATCAACTATCAAATCCTATAGGCCAATCTCTCTTATAAATAACATTTGTCAAATCTTGGAAATTATGATTAACAAAAGACTTAAAAACCATCTGGAAAAGAAGAAACTCATCACTAATAATCAATGTGGGTTTAATAATAATTAATCGAATCAAAACTTGAAAAACCGTCCTAGCTAGCAGTCTTGGTAAATATCTCAAGGAAAAGACAACAAGGGACACTTAATGCCACACTGCTCCCTAACGGATGATTTAAAACATGTTTTCAACAACTGCCCAAAATATAATATCCAAAGAAAACAATTAAAAGAAAAACAAAAGCTAATCAAATCCCCTTGGGTTTATCAGAGTCTCTTTGAGCAAAGCAGCAACGGTAACAGGACCCAAACATACAGAAATATCATTGATTACACACAAAGGATATTGATAAATATCACCAAAGTTAAACTCCGGGAAAAACTACTCATTCATTACCTTTTTTCCTCCTACTCTCTTTCCATTGTCTTTTTCTATGCAACGAAAGGCAAATGACGAGACGATGGGAGGCCCTGAGGGGGGGTGGGGAGGAGGACTGAATTAGAGGATATAGGTAAAGCTGGATATCATCCACCTAGGGATAGTCTTATGCCTGTGCACATACGCTGGACTCTATATCAATTGTGAAAGTGCGTCCTGCTTTCCTTTCGCTAAACCGCGCCAGAATTTATTTGCTCAAAGCAATGCAAATATTAGCAGAACTAATAAATATCTCTCATTATTGCATCTCACATAACCAATCACACAAACAGTCTCATTACTATCTTCTAACGATATAACCTCTCAAGAAGAAATTGGTCTGTGAATGTAACCACACATTACGACAAGACAACGGGCTCCAAATTAGTTTAATAAAAGGTGGCTTAAACCCCAGCCATAAGGTCCCATCGCACAAGATGGCAATATTGGCGATATTATAAATACCATCAAATATAAATAGGGATAGTGATAAGACCCCAAATTTGTTTATAAGATTATAATGCCAAAAAAAAAAAAATCATGCCTCCCCCCTCTCAATGCGGAACTGAAATAGCTTATTTCAACAACACCTGCCCCCAAATAAATACAGCACACCTAATTACCCAGCAAACATTAAATAAAACAAGGTATTTCACAGACTGTATTTTCCTAACAAGATAACCGGATGACTGGGGTGGTTGCTATGGTGCTAAGGCAGCTCTTCTCGTCGTCGATATACGACCTTTCCGCGTCTCGACATACAGCTGAACAGTACGCAAAGCATACATAAAAGCGATGGGTAGTGGCTCCTCCCTACCCACTCGACTTATCAAATACCCTGTACTCTGGGGATAAACTCGTCGCACATGCATTTCGTTCGTTCAGTCTGGCTACGCTCGTTGACGTGTCAACAACCGAAAACAGGAGCTGTATTATAGAAGATTTGGGAGATGCTTGGGATTGTATGGCAGAAGTGGAGTATGTGATTGAGAAGATAGAGACGTATTGGGAATATCCAGCTGCTCAACAGTGTGTAAGAATAAGGGTGACATACAGTAAAGAAGCCAGGAAGTTAATTATAGAGTTATGGTGGGAGGAAGAAAAGACCAGAGGGTTGATTCCCTATGAATATTGCAAAATAGGACTACTGAAGAAAGCTTTGGGCTTAATGACAGTCAGCAAGGATTTTTTTGGAAACGATAGAGTCGTGCGTGTATTTGTCATAACCACCCTTGCGTTATGTAAAACAGGGAGTAACTGCCCTAAATAATGCCGAGAGTCTTGTCAGGAAGGTAATGGAAGAAGAAGTAATGAAGATCAAAGCTGCCTGGGCCAAGGGGAGGAAGGTAAAAGAAAATAAGAAAAAAAAAAAGAAGAAGAATTTGAGAAGTTAAGTAACAACTGGATCAAAGTCCAGGAAGCGCTTAGAGCTATGGGACATCCTGACTGGATCCCGGAGGATGTAAAGAAGAAGAAAGGAATAATAGACCTGAGAAATTGGTGGAAGAACTGAATGAACTAGAAGAAGAACCCAAGGGCCCTTTGGAGGGCCACTCCATTGCCTCGAAAAGATTTCTACTCTATTGCCAAATTTGTGTATTTATGTGTTTGTGTATATCTATGTTTGTGTTTGTCCCTATAAAACCCTTGACCCTAGATAGACTCAATAACTTGTTTCATTTTCCCATTGTCCCTAGACAGTCCCACCAATGTTGAAGTCCCCTTTGTCCCTAGACAATCCAACCATGTTCAAGTCCCCTTGTCCCTAGACAGTCCCACCATGTTCAAGTCCCCTTGTCCCTAAACAGACCCACCATGTTCAGTTCCCATTGTCCCTATACATTCCCAACATGTTCAGTTCCCATGATCCCTATATTACATATTCACTGTTTGCAATGGTAAGTCCCATTGTCCCTACATAGTCCCCATATACTATTAGTGGGGGTTATCTTAAAGTGTTATCGATTGAAAGTTTAGTTACGACATCTCTCTCTCTCTCTCTCTCTCTCTCTCTCTCTCTCTCTCTCTCTCTCTCTCTCTCTTGTTAAATAAGATGTATATGGTAAACACACTCTAATCCCATGTTAACCTTTAGTGAACTTTTACTGTTAATAAGTGAGGCTGTATAAGAGTTTGAGCATGAATATTGAAGACAGATTGATCCACACACATTGGTGGACAAAATAAATTCCATATACCGTCAGTATATTGACATGATTGTATGAAAGGATTTTCAGCAGGTTGCAACTCTTGACTATGATTTCAAGAAATGAGTTAAATGAATTGGGGTTAATGAAACATACTTTGAAAGAATCAAGTATATCTTACTAAGCTAACACTGAAATAAAGGTACAAATAACAAAATAATAGTAATATGATGGCTAAACAGGGTTCAGAGATTTTTCTCTTTTTTACATTAAACTCAGTTACTTCCCATTTAATTGTCAAAGATGGGAGCTGGAATATTTTACCCGAAAATTACAAATTTCCAGCCCTCAAATAGCTAGAAAAAAATCTTGCTCTGATTTGTGGACAAAAGATTTATTGCATCCATTATATTAGTTTAAAATAATTAAAATAATCAATTATTTTGAGGTAATAGAAAAGTTGGGTTTTTTTTCGAAAATGGCGCCAAAAAGTGAGATGTGATGCAGCCTACTCCAGGCTTGAAGTAACAGGAGAAGCACACAGCACATTCTATGCCCATCTCGTACCTTTTCCCTAACAGTTACCTTGACCTTAGAACATGCCAACTGCATGGTAAGGTGCGGAGCTATCTGATGTCTTTCAAACCTATATATTGTTATTGGATGGGGATCTCAAGTTTTCTGTTGAATCCAAGGGAAAGTTTACCCACAGACGAGAGAGTGTAACCCAAAATTCCAATGCCGAAAAATATGAATAAAGAGTATAAACTAAAACAAATTCATGAAGTATGATGCCCTGCTCAATGCATCTGCAGTACATGCAATTTGCACCGAATAAACGTTGAGTAAAACAACTGAATTGGAGTTTAACAGTAACATGCTTCGGAAGTAAACGATATGAATAACATTAGAAACATTCTCGTATTTTGTAGATAGCATGAAGTGCAATCAAGAACATAGTTCAAGGTTAAATTGATGAGTCCGCTTTCACTCTCCATGTTAATTTCCAGTAATGATAGCTTTATCCATTATATCAATTGCATATCCATTCCTCCACCACTAATTCATATAAAACCATCGCTTTGAAATACATCTGCAGCAAACATCAATTTAAAAGCATGTTATAATTGAGCCTTTGTCGTTAGTTCTTTTGAGACGTCCTTCTTTCTCTCGCATCAACTTACTTCATTCAAGTCATTTTCCCTAGGTTCGAAGCATATAGCTCCGTCGTATCTGTTATACTGTCAGATAACATATAGCTCCGTCGTATCTGTTATACTGTCAGATAACATATAGCTCCGTCGTATCTGTTATACTGTCAGATAACATATATAGCTCCGTCGTATCTGTTATACTGTCAGATAACATATAGCTCCGTCGTATCTGTTATACTGTCAGATAACATATAGCTCCGTCGTATCTGTTATACTGTCAGATATTTATTCTTTCTCCAGCTCCTTCATGATACTAATCTCTTCTGTACAGACGGGTTTTCCACAAAACACGTTTCCTCTTCGGTTATGTGGGTATTCATCACGATAATGTCTACATGGAATCATCAGCTTCTACGGTAAAAGCCGAAGTTGTTAGAATATGTATACTTTATTCATATTCACTATATATAAACTATTTTAAAACTATTTTCAAAATGCGAATGTTTAACTTCAATTATCTATGTATACCGAAAACATTGACAGCATTTTATGGGTCAGATCGTTTCGTTTTACAAGGATTACAATTCCCTAAAGTTTTCTGGAAGTTTGTATTTTTTCATATCATGCAGAAGTCCTCCTTTAAAAACAAACTTATTATTTTTTACTGCATATGTCATAACCAATATGTAACTTTTCTAGAAAATCTGATGCAAAATAGCAGAAGGGTATATAAAACTATCTATATTAATAGTGTGTGTATGTGTGTGTGTGTGTGTGTGTGTGTGTGTGTGTGTGTGTGTGTGTGTGTTTATGATTTAGATTTTTAACGTAGTTTTAACAATTTGTGTTATATCGCTACGACGTCTGTTGTGTGGCAGTTTATGGTGATGTCCAGCACTGGGACGCTATGTCGCAGACATGTGACATCATGTACCATCCAGGCACGTAATCCTGAAACCAGGCCGACCAAACCGAACACTAACCTCTTCTTACTGAACGTCGATTGAGGCAGCTGTTAGTACCATTTGCCTAAGTCTTTGGTATGACTCGGCCGTTTAGGCCATCGGATCTCTTCTATGAATAGAAATATTCTTTAATATCATATAAATAAATAAATATATA